>SMLS01071523.1:0-26527 GCA_004785975.1 Popillia japonica | reverse complement strand
ATTTACCAAGGTATTCAAAATTCAATAAATTAATATCCAAGTAAATGATGAACGTGTTAACAATATGAAAGATGTCAAGATTTAAAATGCACAATTCAATATTTATTAATATTTCGTAGTTACCATAGAAACGTTTGTAAAAACAGCGCGTTTTTAATACAGATGACAGTTTTATTTGTTGCAGAGAAAAAAATTAGAAATCGTTCCTTTACTATTTTTTTCTCGAAAACGGTTCATGTTATCGACACTGAACAAGTACCTTTTCTTTAGCTTGATTTTCAAGGTATCCAAATTTATTTTTGAACTCCTTACCAGACAGGGTGTTAAAAATGTAAGCATTAAAATGTACAACCTAGTACGCCCCTGGTAAACTAAACAAGCTGATTATGTTTAAGGGCAGTATTTTAAGAGGTCCTTACTACTGTTTATCATATTAAATTTTCATTAAATTATATTAAGTAGTTTAAAAGTTCAAGAAAAATTGTTTTCCAGTGGCGTCTTTTAGGAGGCCGTATCTCCGTGGGGAGGGCCGCTACGAAAGAAAAATATGGGAACTTGTAATCTTATATGTTAATGTTCTATCTGAATCCAGAGATTTTCCACATTTTCCAGGGCACCCTGTATATGTTTTATCTTGAAGAATTAATGTTTTCAATTACAATATTCTTTTTGTAAATAGGATCAATTTTGAAGTAACTGCGAACAGAATAGATATTCCTTAGTTGCACCTTCTGGAATATCATTACAAAATCAGATACTATAAGCAACAAGTTTCACAATTATACAGGAAAAAAATCCCTCCAAATATAAACGCGGATTAACTTCAGACTTCGAAGTTAGTTACTAACAGAGAGGTTCTAAAAATATTCTTGACTTAATCAGATTTGTACTTTAATAAAGCCTTTATTGTGTTTAAGCATTCAAAGCTTTTCATTTCGGGTGCTGCTTAACATTTCTGTGTAATCAACGAGTACTTTGTCCGTTCGCACACAAATCTAAGTTTTTTGATTAAAGTTTCTGCGAGATGACGTCGATAATTAAAATTATGAATGACAATTTCGCGCCGTCCCCAATAAGTTGTTATGCAAAGCGAGAATTCGCGGCAAAACTTTCGTCAATTTAATTTAAAAATTTCCTCGCGAGGAATCCTTGTAATTTAGACGTCAGTTGTCAGTAATTGAAGACCCCTTTTTCTATTCGAAACGCCTTTACTTTCACCTTTTCCCTCTTTTACTTTTCGCTCCTTCGATTCTCATTCGCTTAGATTATATCGACAAATTTTATACGATCACCTATTTAAAGTTTAATTGAAAATTAGAATAGATATAGACTTTGGAATAAAAGCGTTTATTATGCAGGTTTTACCCTTATAAAGTTGTTTAATCTAGATCTGCTCGCACCTACCAACAGCGTAATACTAAATTATCTGTGTTAGTTATTAGTAAACATTAACTCTTACCAATTAATAATATTGTTTGTGCTCCGATATATGTAAGTTATTTCACAAATTTGCGGCAAACATTGGCCAAATGATATATATAAAACAGTAATAATAAAAACTGCAAAAAGTAGAACATTGCCATTATGTTAGTATTATGTTTCATGTCCTCTTCTATAAATTTTATTTGCCTTGAAAATGAACAATAGAGATACAGTTCTGTAGCTTCCCTGGTTGAATTTTAACAACAGTTTCCTGATTTTGTGTTCTTAGAAGCCAACTTACATAGAGAACCATTGAAAATGTTCGAGAAGTAATTACCGCAGCACTAACAACATCTTTGCGAAGAGTCATACAGCAAGTTCTCGTATCATATGGTACATGCCGGAGAGACATTGTTTTATTTCCTTATAAGATGCAGGCGTATGAATTGTTACCGCCTGATCATAAGAAGTGCATATTATATTTCTAGTGGTTCACGCAGTTAAACAACCTCTTGGATTTGACAGTTTTTACAGATGAGGCGGGATTTTATTTGTGAGCATTTATTTATATACAAGCCATGAGAATGTGGAGTGCTAAAACCCTCACATATTTTGTGAGTTTTCACTGCATCCCCAGAAAGTTGGGGTGTAGATTGATGTTTCTAGCAGACAATCGATGGATCCTAGAACTCTTCATCAACCAACTTCACGAGACGAGTTGCAACAGGAATATTCCAAACGACATGGTGCCACTTTTTACAGGACTACACTATAGGGTTCATGATTTGTGCTCGTATGAGCACGCTTAAATTCGACAACAGGTTTTCAGAGAAGGTCAGAAGGTTTTCGCCTTTAGCGTGGTTGACACGTCGAGTTACTGTGACCTTCTGACGCCCCTCACCTACCAGAAGGTTTTCGCCTCTAGCGTGGTTTACACGTCGAGTTACCGTGACCTTCTGGTACCCACCCAGTTAACCTCTTTTGCTCCTGAAGAAGCCGCTTACATTAGTGGCGAAACGTCGAGTTTATTGTAGATCTTGTGCATTTTATTTTTATTTTGTACTGTATATATTTTACTAATCATGACACGGTCAACACCCGGAAACCCTCATTATAGGTTTTCACAATTGACAACGAAGGCGCGGCCGCCGATAGTGTTGAATCCAGCTCTACTTTAATTTTTATTGGTGTTAAACCTTTCAAATGAAAGTAACTACTTTAGCACTGTCCTCAATTCCAATTTTTTTTTCATTTTTACAAAATCACACTAGACGTTCACCTTGGCGTAGTATCAAACAGAGACTAATTGACAGATCGGTCTATAGGTACTGTCGTAGTTAATATATAAAAGAGAATTATTCTACAGAATAGTTAAGAAGATTCTTCCGAATTTGTGCCATATCTGTGTCAGATCACGTAGTTATCGAACGATCCTGCTACTTTACGTTCTTCTACATTGCCAGTACTGGTCTGCAATTTAGTTGGATGCGTAGTCTTTTTGATTCATTTTTCTTTCAATCAGTCAACCAGTTTGCAGTATGATCCCTTTAACCCTTTCACTGCGGAAGTGGATTTGCATTCTGTGCTGTATGTACACTATTGGACATCCTGTGCGTGTTCGTCCGTTTTCCGCAGTTGAACCATAATCACTTTTGGTGGATATATAATATATCCTACTCGGAATTTCAACATGTGAATAAAAAATTATTGGATGGCTACAGGTGAAAAAATACGTCTCCCCCACCACACGACCACAAGTCATTTGCGGAATCTTACGTCTCCCACAGCGAAAGGGTTAAGTCTAAGCAATGCATTGCCATAATTTCCAGATTAGTTACTGATTGACTTTAACATGGAAAATTATATGAACCAAATGTCTTCCATCACTCTACTACCACTACCTCATTCTTTCAATGATAATTTGTACAACATTTATATGTACACTTTCCGTCAGAATTAATGTCGTCGTCTATAGCGCAGTGTTTATCAAAACTGCTCACCATCAGGCCAAGCAAGCCTTCGGCCAGCATCGGTTTCTGTTGGGTATGTGATTTATTGGGGTATTACTATTTAAAACACCGGGAGCAATTGTGTGGATCAGGTAGGAGAATTGAAATTATTTCTTGAAAATGTATATACCGAAATTTAAATATGCTTTAAATAGCTTTCTCGCATGGAGGTGTTTGGCAACTCAATATTTACGCGCAACCGTAGGTAATTAATAGCTTTTCCTTTGGGAGAACTATTTCTGCACTAGCATTCAAGGTCAAATATATTGACGTAGACGCATCGTCACTCCTACGTACTATTTTCCCATTGGAAAACGTATAATTCTTGCTCGGTAGTGCTTAGTCGATAGGAACAGCCAGCACTGACTCAGTCCATTTTTAGGAAAATAGAACAGTTTTACGTAAGAGTGACGATGCGTCTACGTCACTACGTTTGACCTTGAGTGCTAGTGCAGAACTAGTTCTCCCAAAGGAAAACGCTAGAAGTAATTGTATGACGACAAATAAGGCTTCCTTGCATAGCAAACTATTTGAAAAAATTAAGTTGATATGCATACGTAGTTTAATATTGCCATTACATTTTGTGTAATTAATTTAATTATACTTATTTTAAAAATATAGAGAGAACAAAACAAGAATAATTTATAAATTCACTATACTAGTACTAGTACTATACTAATACTAGGAAATTTTGACTAAAACTCGAAATAATGTTGTATCACTACCAGTAGATAAATAATGCACTGTAGAATTGCTGTTTGTATAATAATAAAAACAATATATGGATATTGTTATTATATAAACAACGGCCCCAAATTTATGCAGAGGCAAAATCGAACAAAACAGAAAGCACTTTGTGGAAACATAAAAAAATAACTAGGAATATTAGCTCAAGCTTTCGCGATTAGAAGTTTGCAAAAGAAACTCAGCGTTTTGATTCTATTGAATAGGTTATTTAATTTTTTGAAGTACATATATCAAATTAAAGAAAAACGGTAAGGTAGCAGAAGTTTGATGGATTTATTTAAATGAAGTTATATTAATTACTTACTTTACATAGTAAATCATAGCTTTGTAGTATTTGCGTTTGAATTTTTAAATCTCCCGCGTTGGGAGGAAGAACTTCAGAAGAAGAGAGGGTGATGAGAGTTATACAAGATTTAGTTACGAGTTACGAAGATGTTATGTGTGGTGTGAGACTTTTTCTTATTAAATGAATGCTATACCGGTTGTCCACAGATTCATCCTCAACATGGGGATCTCCCTTATGACAAGAGATATTTGGTTAAATGAGATGAAATTCTCATCAGGTAAAATAGTATTGAACCCTATAAAAAACCTTTGGATATTTAACGTGGTTCAGACCCTGTGGCAAAAAAGTGAATTTTTGGGTTTTAGATTTATTTTTATCTATTTTCATCTATTTTAACAGGAAGTTGAATTTAGTTTGCATATATCATCGTAGTTGAGTTACAACTGTCAACTTCATTTTTTCTTGTGGCGCTCATAGTTGGCTATGGCATCTTTCAAAAGAGCTTTTTTCTCTTTCCAAAAATGTATAATTCGACGTACCTATCTAATATGAAAGCTAGTGACGAAAAAAACAAGCGATTCTCAAAAGCTTACCTTAATACACTTCTTGCTAATATAACTATTTATTATAATAAGTTATCACCAAAGGTATATTATTGACCAATTTATGTAGTTTGTATTTTTTTAGTTTTTATTCTTACATAACGTATACCTAACTGAAGAAGAAAAACGCTAATATTCACTCAAAATAATCTTGACGTAGAATTACAAAACCCCATCGCAAAGAAAAATCTAATTAACTATATTTACGTAGTTTTTATATAAGAGCACCTAATTACAGCAGTATTTGCAAAAGTAGTCATGCAACGAAACATATCAATAGACAAGAATGGTGAGGTGCCTTTCTATGGCGCTCCTTTTCTAATACGTATCGTATTCTACAATTACAAACATTCCTTGCTTTTGTACTCTCTACCTACCGCTTTAAACGAACATATTTAAACGAACATATTGAATAGAGTACAAGTACCCCGTAAGCATGGAAGAAATTTGTTGAAAAATAAAACCGATATAGTGACAGGAGCGCAGACTGTACCGCTAGAAACCGGACATAACTAAAGTCCGTGTTGGTACTATCATGGAGAGATAGAATGTCCGGGTATACGGAGTGCATGCTGCGTCCCTGATACAATATCGATTGTACCGTCAAGCGAATTGTATCAGCAGCGCAGCTTGCACTCCATACACCCGGACATTCTATCTGTCCATGATAGTACATAGCTGTAGTTCTATTTCATTTGGTTATTCTTCAAAGATGTAGATATCTTCCATGTTTGCTGTGGTAAGCTCTTCCCATGAGGTATGAGTATTCTACGAAAATTTAATAACAATATAAATGATACTGTATTCCTACTTTATACCCTTCTATCGATGATATACCAACTTATTCAGCAGCGCAATGCGTTTATGTTCTACATATGACATTGTATTATGCTCTAAATTAAATCGGCAAATTTATTTGTTTTCAATTTGTGTACATACTACCGTGTATTGACCATTATGAAATTAACAATAACATGTATGAATTAATTAACCGCAATTGCAGACGTATCATAACTAATCATTGTTTTAATTTTCCCTCAGGGAATGCAAAAATAAATCTAATCATATCATATGATAACAGCAAAGACAGTTTGCAGTCAACCCACGTTGAAATCGGATTAAAATTTTTCAAATTTCTAATTAAATACGAAATCGGAGAAGAAATTAAAACAAAAGATTACGAAGCGGTATTTAATGAAAAGTTTACAAATATACGCATGACAGTTTCGTAACTTCTCCGGCTTTAAAATCAGACTTTACAGCTTTCTCCTTCTCCACCTTTTTCTTGTTTCTTTCCCTCTTTCCCGAGTTGTTTCAAAGTTCAATCAATTCACGTATCAAAGAACAAGATTTCAATTATATCACACAAAGGAAACCGTTGTAGTTGTATAATTAAAAAAAAAAGGGATACGCTCGAAGTTAATTGGTTGATGAAGGATGAAGTTTAGGGATAGTAATGAGCATTCTAGAGAAATCCATGACAAGACGAAATCACGGATATCAATTTTTGCAAGAAGTATGCCTACTGTGTAATACTACCTTCGCTTTATGCCATCGAATGATCCTATGTATTACTGCCAGTTTCGAATTTCCTTTCCCATATCATTCAAAAGATTAAATTTTTCATTAACGTTTTTCTGAGTGGAAGTCAAAAATGTATTTTATGTTTAAGGAAATGGAAAAAGTATTTTTGTTTTCTATAATCTCTCGCAAACTACCGGTATCGAATCAAACATGTTCGTATGCATTTAAGTTGGCACATCTTCACTTGTATCACGAAATATTTGCAAATTAAATCTGGTATAATGAACAATTGAATGCGGTACTGAATATTAATGCCACTGACTTTCTAGTCACAAATCAATTATTTATAAAAAGAGGCCATGCCACTTAATAGTAGCTATTTGTCGTAACTACATACAATCTGTATGATTTTAATTTTGGATGGTAAAAAACCTGGTCCTCACAAAAAAATTAAAAACGCTAGAATCACATTCCATGACAGCCCAAAGGAGAAACTGAAATATCTGGTGAGATCTCATGCTTTTCTGGAATGGAGATCTGTATTAAAAGATGGAATTGGCTAATTGAAATTTAAAATAGAATTGCTTCTGTTCACGCTAAAATGTTATAATCCACAATAATAATGACATTGGATTATATTATATGAATACAATCGTACATTGCCCAACAAATGGCACAATTATTTGCCGCATATCTTTCCTGATCTGTCTGAAATACACAATAATCAGATGTGAAATTATATACAGTGTGAACGCCTGCGGGCGGTCGATACCTAACCTGTGTATTCTATATTCTACTGTACGACTATATTGGCAAAAATTTCTTGTTGCAGCTTAGTTCAGCGGTATATTAGATTTCCTATTGAGAAGGTGATCTATCTAACTAATAACTACTTTTAGTTATTAGTTATAGCGTTATTAAGATATATGTATGTGAAGAAGTGAGCGCTAGGACGCAACAGTTGATGCATTCAACTGAAATACGCATGCTAGTATGCGATAACAATTGTGTGCCTATCTCACTCGCAATTTTTTGCCACCGATCGTTCGCCCGATAGGAAATCTAATCTATCGCTGAACTAAGATGCAGCAAGTTATTTTTTCCAATACACAGCATACGCAGGCTGGGTATCGACCGCTCGCAGGCGTGCGCACGGTATACAATTTGGTACAGAATCCGGAGTAGATGCAATATCACAATACACATTTCATATGTCTACACATATCCGCTAATGGGTGAGTGTTCTAAATCAAATGCAAAAGTTCCTATTTATACAAATAAATAAGGTTGCACTTTTAAAAGATATCATTATCAGTCCTCGAAATAAAGAAGAAATGTACCGAGGAAGTGGAAACAAAAGGAAGAAATTAGTAAACATCTCTAAGAAGTCTTCTTGAATACAATGCTCATAAATTAATGATTTAATGTATTTCAAATTGCCGCATAAATAGCATCGAGTTGGACTAACTACTTTCTTTCCACTAACGCAATAACAATTTGTTAGTTTCATATCGGATAACTAACAGTGCGTGATATCCCAACTAAACGTATTCTAACCAATTATACATTAAACCGATGTGAATTCTCTAAGAGTAACTTTGGCTTCAGAAATATCACATAATACGGGATGGCGAATGACGTTCCAGAGACAGCAAAAGCTGTAAAGCGGGCAATCCCATATTCGCCAACTTTCCGACAGATGTCGTCCTTTTAATCCCACCTCCTCTCCTTCCGCCGTATCGGCGAACACTCCCAATTTAATTGGAATTAATGCAATTTAACTCTTCTGAGTTATTAAACGGTTTAAAGCGAAATTGTTGTTAAAATGTTAAAAATGCAAATTAGAAATTCGGCCTTCCAACGGAATACACACCGAAATGCCGAGAAACAATGTTAATTTCCAAATTGAGTAAGGGTGTCTTGCTTGTACGTAATGAAAGGAAGACGCATGGGACTAATATAGCGTACCAACTAAAAGAGAATAGCATGGCAATTAGAGTTGGAAACACTTGATAAAAGATCCTGTTACAGCACCTATTTTCAATATGAACAGATACACCATAATTACGCAGTAAATGTAAGATGATGCAGTTTAGTGTAATATTGTAATACAGGGTGTTAGGAAACATGCAAAATAGGTTAGTGCGGGGATAGCTTTTAAATGTTATGATAAGTTTAAAGGTTCAATTAAATACATGGCAACGGTACTTCGGAATTCCAAGGGGTTTAGATAAATAAACAAAGATCAATAAATAGATAAAAAAACGCGCAACTCTCTAATCCATGCGTCGCGCCCAGTTCTAACTAAGTTGCGACGGAACTCGCTAGATGGCATACTGTGATGAGTCTGTCATTTCTCAGTAAGTTGTTATTATAATACGAAAGGTTAATTATCTATCAAACACAGGTTGTTCCCGTTTGCAAATCAACGAATATATATTATTTACAAGTTAAATAAAAGAGAAATTCTTAACACAGGTGATGAATGATAACATGAAATGTTACAAAATGCTGAAATAATAAAACGAGCCGCTTACAGAACGAAATACTGGAGACAAAAGATATACATTTATAAGAATAGCAATGCGAAGTTTATATATGTACATTAAAATCTCAATCAATACTTAAGCAAAGTACTGGTCAGGCATCCAGGTAACTTCCTTCAAACAGGTAAAATATAACCTATTAAAATAATTATTATACTGACAGACATGTGTCTACAGTCGTATACGGAATAACGTCTGTGAGGATCGACAAACTTCGACACCTCACCGGAGGAAGTGCAGAGGCCAATTTAATCGGCCCCTCTGCGAACGGTGGTAACTCTGAAGAGGCGAACTTAATCGGGTCCTCCACAGAATACCTTGGGGCTGTGCTCAAATGGGGTCAATTGCTCGGGTCCTCAACGGACCGGACGTGTGAGGGCCAACTTCCTCGGCCCCGGCAGTCAGGAATAACGGAAAGAGGTTTTGTGAAGGTCAACTTGATCGGCACCTTCACATGCTGGCCAACTTACACGGCTTCGGCAGTCAGGAAGAAAAGTTAGTGAGTCTTCTAACAGCAAAACGAGGTCTTTTTAATCTTGGCCAGTACCTTTCTACGGCATGACATCATTACAAAAACATTGCCAAAGTATACACCGCACATCAAAACTCGAATATACAGGTGAGACGAAAACTATTTACATATCCATATGCTAATACAAGAAAACAATTTAAAAACAAATATTAACTGGGAGAATGAAAGAAAATAACTTATAAAAATTGATTTTTCTTGCAACGAACGCCGGAGTTCGTTACAACATATATCGTAGTATATATATGTATATACTGAAATAGATTAATATGCATTTCATTTAAGTCATATAAAATTTTATATACATACATTTAATCAGGTTTAAAAACGCAAGGGAGATATTAAAGTTTTAGGTGGTATACATATACATACATATTATGTGACAACGATATGTAAATTTCTCCGGACTCCGAATATGCGGAGCTCATCAACATTGTATATGGAATTGACTATTAACAACAACTGAAAATTAACAAGAGCGGGGCGGCAGCAACTAATTCTATAATTTAATTGTGTTTCAGTCTACGCCATTAATTGAATTAAATGGCACTATTTTCAAACCATTTTTGGTAAAATGGAGCATTACCATACATATGGAAAGCTATGTATTATTGCGCTCAACAACAGTAGTGCTAGGCCTTCTTTTGTTATATATTTTTATATTAACTACAAATATTTAATGCATTAATTCGAATATTCAATTTTACTAGTCTATCGAACCTAGTTTCTACGATTTAGATATCGTAATTTAATGCTATACTTGCGCTAAAGTAACCAGGCAAACGGCATCTATAAGAAACTATTTCATTTCAGATCGACACTCTATCAAACATTTACTGGTGTTGAATTATCAGCAGGCTATACTACTATGTGCATATATTTACATACCTTACTTCTATGCACATTAAGTAGATAGTTCGTGCAATAAGTCTGCACCCTCTTCTGACTTCCCACTGCACCCTGTGGGTCTATTGTAGATTTCTATTATCTAGACGAATCGGTCTCGCTTTGCCTTTTCTACGAACCTCTCCAGCTTCAGCGGAGCTGTTTTCATGTAGCTAGCAGTGTCTGTGGCGGTCAGTGGCGGCTCGTGATCAGAAGCGTAGGGTCTTCACAAAATCAAGAATATGCATTCATTTTTCACATTTCATTGCCTCATTTATCAGCAAGTTCCATACTAAAAAATGCTAAAAATGAATTACGTCGTGGACATTGCCACAAATATTCATTGTATACGAACTCCTTCATGCCAGTTGGCCCACTGTCTGATATCCATGTTTTTCGAGGCCCGCGAATAAATAATAGACACTACATGCTTTTGTCGATACCCAAATGAATTAATGTGCCATCTTTAATAAATATAAACCTTTTTGCATTTTTTTTCTCCCATCAACTTCCTCTTATTTTGCTGCTATCATCATGAGTAGGTGGCTTTGAAAACTAACGTCGAAAGTACTGCCAGTTAGTGTCAAACGCATTTTATACATTTGGTGGCTATTGTTGATATTTGATTAATTTAAAATGAGCCGAGGAAAAGCTATCAATGAGACAAATCCCTCATTATTAAATTTTCTAATTCCGGCAAATTTAATTCCGAAATTGGAAATTTATTGGCATTATTCCGCTACAGTGTCAGAAATATAATTAAAAGATATTAAAATACAAATTTAATAGCTCCAAAAAATAGAAATGTAGGAAAAAGTAAGATAACTGAACCTGACGAGCATTGAGACGATTTATTGAAAAAAACCGTCGTGTAAGTTATCTCGAGTTGAGTGTTCTGTGGAGTGAAGCTGTTGAAAGACGAATTTCTAAGGGTACGTGTCACAGAGAGGCCCACACACAAGGATATGAAACTTACAAAGTAAATTAAATGAATAAAAATATGTGAACAAACTTTAGTAGAATTTGAATTTTCATGTCAGGCAAAGGAAAAGCAAGTTTTGACATTACAGCAAAAGAAAAATAGAATAAAATGGGCAAGAGAACATAATAATTGAACTCTCCAGCAAAGGGCTGCAATAGTGGAGTGTTGAGTGCAGATTCGAAGTTTGTGTTGGGGATAGCAGAAGTCGTGTTATCCACAGAAAACACGAAGCATTCCATCCCGCCTGTCTTAAAAGAAAAGTAAAATTTCCTGCATCAGTCATGGTATGGGGCAGTATGTCATCTAAGGGTGTAGGAAAACTTCACTTTATGGACGGAATAGTTAACACAGACAAATATTTAGAGATTTTAGAAGAATCTCTTTTACCGATTATAGAAAATAACTTGACATCAAGGCTAAATTTTGTTTTCCTGCAAGACGGCGCAGGGTGTCATATGTCGAAAAAAGCTTTGAAATGTATGCGTGTATACGGGATACCAATTTTGAAATGGGTTTCAAACAGTCCTGATTTATCTCGAATTGAAACTTTGGAGCATGAGATGAAGAATAAAATGAAGAATTTGAAAGAAAAACTTCAAGAAATATGGGATTCTTTAACGCCGGAGTTTTTCCAAAGCTTAGTCCACACAATGCCATAAAGACTTTCAGATGTTGTAGCAACAAAAGGTGATGTTACCCAGTGATAATGTGTCATGTAGTTTTAGTATCACTGTTTGTCATGTTTTGTTTGTTTTTTTAGTTTTTTTGAATAGGTCTCTTTGTTATCAATTTTTTTTGTAGCTATAAGATTCTAAAATGTTGAATTGATGAATAAAAACAATTGCATCCGTTACTTATATACTAGTACTTATACTTTAGAATAGAACTTTTAAAAAATCTAACGTTATGCCAACTGACACGGGAAGGGTTTGCATGTTACCGACAATCTACACAATATACAATTATTATATGGTTATGACCTTTTTTAACTTAAGACCAAATTTATTCCAATAAATTTGATCTTTGTTCGAATTGCAGTGTTATAATTGACCTAAAACAGTGGAAAGCTATCTGGATAATAAAATATACAATAAAAAAACTGCACGTTTCGCCACTAATGTAAGTTGCTTCTTCAGGAGTAAAGAGGGTATCTGGAGAGGGAGGCTGACACGTCGAGTTACCGTGATCTTCTGGTACCCCGTTTGGAAAATAGTTCACAGACCCCTTTGACCTATGTTGTGCCCTTATATATGAATATGAATTTACAATTTAATTTTCACTGCATAATGTACCACGTGAGCTCTATACTATTTTCCGTTATTATCCAGAACACTCTATATATTAACTCGAAAAATCTGCACTTCGATTTTTGATAACCAATAGAGATGCGAGTATTTGCGATCGATATCTTCATTGCTGCTTGTTGTAACACAAGCTCAGATTATCAGCCTAGTAATAGATCCGATTTTCCATTACAGGCAACAACTGTCCAAACCATTCAACGAGCTTATTCGAATCTAAACATGCTGCATCAACACAGAGCCTGTTAGAGATATTAATAGTTTGACTTTATCGTTCTTTACACATTGCTCTACTGTTTGCGGTATTTTCATTGATCTCAATGCCCAAGCATAAGCATTCAAAGGGTGCAGAATACCTGGCTGAGGTACATTTTTAATATTCGGAAATACTATAGATAAAGCGCACTTTTAATTCCTGTAACTGGTTAAACATGCAAAAGTTGCAGCATGTACACATGTACTAATCTACAGTTACCACTAAAATTCCACATGAATATCATGTTAGGTCACGAGGATTAATTACTCCATCGTTTCATAAACATCCTTGTTCAGGCGAACTTTCTCTTTCAGTGTGTACATATTGTATAAGGCTCTTCCATGAGCAATAAATCGAATTTTGTTTGCCCTAATGATTGCACTTGCATGTACAAAATATATATACATAAATTAATATATTTATAATTTACTTTTCTTTGTTGTCGTTCTTTTTTTTCTCTCCACTGAATTTATGTAATAATTTTAACTACTAAGTATATACATATATAGTTCAGCACTACAAGCCATTTAGACCCATGGCTCAGTTTTCTATTTAATTTCCTCCAACTTTATTCAGAATAGCTCTTCATCTGTCCCTGTCCTTTGTTCTGCTCCTCCAGTCGTATACTCCCACCTTCCTCACACCGGTCACAACGGCATCCAACCATCTGTTTTTTGGACCTCCTCTTTTCTTCTTTCCGCCTGTCCCTTCCTCCAGCACTTTTCTCGCATGTCTATACTCCGGCATCCGACAGACATGTCCATGCCATCTCACCCTTTGGGCCTTTACGTAGGTCGTTATAGCAGTACTTCCGGAGATATTTGGAAGTACTGCTATAACGACCTATCTGTATCTCAGCATTTGTTCTGCGTCTGCAACCCCCATCTTTACTCCACCCAAAATTTTTCGTAGCATTCGTCTCTCCAATATTTCCAATTTCTCCTCTACCTGTTTTGTCATTATCCACAGTTCACTCGTGTACATCGCGGCGGGTTTAATTTTAACTGCTATGGAGCTAATAAAGTGAGAATGATTGTCGTAGTAAAGAAATTGTCTTCCCGAAAAATGTATCTATACTTCTTACCATTTTAATGAGTGCAGTTACCTACATACACATTTGGTACACTGAATTAATTTTCTTGATACTTTGTGGCATTGGCGTTCGTGTTGTAGTTCCTTTTCTCTTATTTGCCACTATCTACGGGCAAGAAATTGACAATCTTTTTGAATCTCACAGTATCCATGTATCCATCTGAATTATTGCTGATTTACGTAAGAAGACCATTGTAATGCAGTTTTTCATGTAAAAAATACATCAAAGATATTATGTTATTTCATTTTTTGCCGCAAATTCTCAATTATCCTCCTTCGTACTTTGAAATCAAATTACTTATTCCGGGAGAAAGGTTCACAAAGAATACGAATTGAACGATTTAATTTAACGATTCTCCAATTTCTTAGACGTGTTCGAGTATACTTAGACTTATTGAATGAATTTATTGGAAACAATTTGCTCAATATTATCGTATCGAGTATTAAGCTTTGAGTTCCATCGGTAAACGAAAGCTTTCTACAATTACGACAGCAACAGTAGTATTTTCGTCATATTAGGTGAAGGGTTTTGTTTTCAAAATGATGAAAATTGTTCGGATTATATAAAAACCTTTCAACATGTACAGTAGACACTGCCACACTTTGGACAATCTATAAGGTATGTACAAAAAAGAAGATATTATACATATTCTCATGTTACTATACTCAATTTTGTCGTAAAACTGTGTTGGTAAATATACTACACCATCGAATTACAATCTATTACGTTATCATTTGTGCAATAGTAGATTAATAATTAATACCAATTATATCATACAACAACGTTGTTGTATTAAGTGTAACATTACGCCCAACTAGTGCAACATTCCCTCAACGTTCTAATGTAAGATCCATTACGTTGGATCTCTATTCAATATCAAATAACTTAAATATGTATCTAAAACTATGGTGATATATGCTTGCTTACTTGAATGACTCGTAGATTGTAGTTTTTCAGAAGTAATTATGTATACCATTTGTGACCATATTCAGATATTTATTTATTTATTGCCAAACAGTACAATGTACCTATTACATGGCCAAAGAATAAATTAAACATATGTAATTCAAATGTTGTGCGTACTATTAATAAAATTTAAACAATAGATCCTAACTATAAAGTAATAATTGACATTGTGTAGCAGCAATGCGAATAAGCACCTAATTCCCAATTTAATTATATATCAATACATACAAAGTTACCTTATGAAAGAAAAGAAGAAAAAAAAAAGGTTGTAATTATGGAATATGGACTAGCGATCGACAGAGAGAAGTTCCTGAAGTGAGCAGTGCAAAATATCGCACTTATGAGAAATCTGATTATACCTACAGTGAAGACATATGATGAAGACATGGGAACGAAACATAAGGTTAGTTCTAGCTTGACCAGTATCAAAAGTTTGGACGTTTCTAGTTGATACTCGCGGCACATTAAAATTAAGTCCTGACAGGAGTTGATTGACGTAAAGCGAGGCCCAACGCTACTAGTACAGTGGTGTGGACCTACGTTGAAAGTTTCTCGAACCGGGCTGTTCGTCACCGATCAGGAATATCCTGCCTGAACTGAGTAGGGTAGGCAATATTCATATCAGGAGATCGATCTACGCATCTTGGGAAGACAGAAGAAGGTCTGCAGCGATTTCGCAGATATTCTGCCTGAACTAAGTAGGGTAGAAAGAAGAGGGCCTAGAAGACTTTTCCGCAGAAACAAATTGAAGCAACCTTGAGCACGTCCACATCCGACCACTACAACGGGCAAAGCTGGAAAATTCGGAATGGGTGGTACACTGGAAGAAAGTCGAACAATGAACTTGTGAACATGTAATGTAATTTCTATGCTAAAGAGTAACGTTTGCTAATATGTAAGGTATATGTAGTCATAATAATATTCTTTTAAGATAAGTTATCAATTTTGGGATCTTCAATCCAAGTAAATGTAATGTAAAATCTTATAGAGTCAAATTATTATATTATTATTATTACTATTATTATTAAATTTATTTAGGATTTGCCTGAAAATAGAAACTGCTGATTGAGGAGTGCATTTAAGTTTAGGTTAGAGTAATGGAACTTTGGTGGCAGCGCCATGACCCAAACTTTTACTCAAATATGCTGGAGCATATTTCTTGGAAGGGGAGGGTAATGCCACGGAAAGTTCCATTACACATAAGAATGCTAGATCATCGATCGGATCACCGGATCCTTGTCAGCAGATCCACGCGACGGATGCGACGCAGACAGCGGATGTGCTGACAGGCGATCTCAGACGGGGGTTTGACCGATGGTCTAGCGATAGAGAGATAGTTAGTTGGTAATCGGCGGTAGAATAAGTAAGATATTGTTTAAGTAGATATAAGTATTAAGTAATAATAAAGTAAGTGTTAAGAACTATACGTGTTGAGTGTTTATTGAGTAAGGAAACCGAGCACCCCCAAGAAAGGAGCTACGACCCCCAGATCACGGTAAGTACCAAATAGATATAATAAGTACGGCCGTGACAATATACATAAGTCAGCAATTACATAGTTCGGTTTGTACAAATAAACAGACAGTGAGTCTAAGGTAAGAAGCTAGCGAAGGAAGAAATATAATTTCAGCTGTATATGAAAGAGAAATTCGAAGACAGCTAATGTTGTGAATTTATTTCTGAGACTCTTATAAAAAAATTGAATTTCGAAAAAAAAATCAGCGTAACCGGTAAATAGTTAAAGCTAATGTAACAGGATCGGATTCTGTGAAAATCGATTTTCATTGTTCGTTATTTTATCACAATTGTATGTACATATATAAAATTTGAAAACGTTCTACTTTTTGTAAATCTGTCAGATCATGGGGTATAAACCGAGGTACAACTTTTTCAAATGTAAATAATCGTGCAATATTGATCTCACTTTCGAAGATCCAATCTTCAGATTGGACTCTATCAGCAGCAGTTGTCTGCCACTATCTTCTTCACCGCAACAATGTTTTCGGGGTTAACAGTAGCCTCCTTTTCTATGTACCACCAAGTCGGTGGTAACCTCATTCAAATTTTTTATACCATCTATAAACAGTAGCCAATGATGGTGCGAGATCAGCAAATGTCGATTTTAAACTTTCTTCACACTCATACGCGCTCAAGTCTTTCTTGAAATAGTAGTAAATCATTATTCGCAGGTTCCCCCGCCATAATTTCATTTTCTCTATAATAGCAGCTAATTCTATGGACTATACACTTTTCAAACGAATTGCGCAAACTAAACTGCGACTGACATAAAATAATGCACAATTTAATAAACAACAATTTGTTTTGCACGGATAACTAGCCTTCTACTGGCGTGGTGATTTTTATACCTAGCTGGCGTCGTGGTGCCTATACGACCCCACAAATTTTTACATGTGTGTGTGTGTGTACGTATGCATATCTAACTTTCCAAATAAATTACGATTTGATAACCCTTCTAAAATCAGTTGTGACGAATATGACTTTTATATATTATGAATTCTTACGAAAAACGCAATAAATATTCCAATAAGTAAAAACATGTCAAATACACAAACATTCCTTTATTCATAAAAAAACAGTGTAACAGATAGTGAACATGTTGTACCTTATGTTATTTCAAAATATAAAGTTTATCCTACAAAAAGATGTGTAAAACTCTTAAAATCATACTATGTAATTTTAAAAAAAATTGCAAAGAGCAAAGTTGCTATTCTGCCCATTGTCTACATATATTAGCAATACCTATGGCCGTAACTGATTTCAGTCTACGCCTGTCGCAAGCTAAGTACGTTATTTGAAGGTAGATGGAGCCACATGCTGATACTATGACAATACTAGATAATAGAGCGCTAATATTATCTGCTGGGGTCTCAGCGACCCCACAACGCCAGTAGAAGGTTAAATTTTTCAATTCACAGTAATTGTACATGATTCCTCGTATAATGTACGTACATACATACGCTTGCACATAGTAGGTTATTTATTGTAGACAGAAATACTAAATTGATAAATATCCGTATGTATGTAAATTGTAAATTTATTGCGAGGAAAGTAAATACGACTATACTAACATCCGAAATGATGACATGATGACCCATAAACTCCTAAAGCAGTGAACTGAGTGCACTGGTAATATACCAGCTAAATGTGCAGTAATACATCCGTGAACGAGTGCCGGTAGATTTAGAGTCGTTGCTTCTATAAGTATGCGTTTGGGGGACCACATCCCCCAACAAATTTGAATTTATGCGTCGTTTGCCTTATATATCTACCCATATACGTATATATATATTTGCGTAATATACATAAGCATAACGGTACAATCCTGTATCATTATTGAGATGATATGATGAAAATCTTAGAATTACACAACCTAAAACCAAAGATCTTGCACAACAAATCCCTACCAATCTTTAACAAAATTTTAACAATAAATACAACAGCATGTATGCTTTAGGATTTCCAATTATTTGTTTGGTTTTTCCTCGTAAGCAGGAATATTATATATTAGAGAGAAGATAGGTTACGTTTGATATCCTAAAGCGGTTTGTTTCGTCTTAAAAATATTACATAATATTTATGTTTCAGTAGGTAGCTTGTTTAAATCTCAATTGAAGCTACTAACTAACACAGAAAGTACTAAATATATCGTGTACCTATAATGCACTTTTATTTCAAGGAGAAAATTATTTTGCTATATCGTTTTCTCTGCAGTAGGAAGAACTGTAATTATATTCTCCGTGACAAGTTTCACCATTCTTTCTTCACGTCTAGCAGTCTCATAAAATAATAAGTATCATATATTTTTGGCCCACTCACGTTTAGAAAAGAAATTTATTTATTTTTCAGGATCGAGCACACTAGGCAGGTACCTACGGTTGTAGTACATTGTTGTATCTAAGGAACGACATGAAAACACAAAGGATCCGAAATTTATGACCATATTTCCTTCCTGTTGAATGATATCGCGTGAACAATCACATTATCCTGTATTTACAATTTGTACGTGTGTGCGTTAGCGTGTTAGCCGGAGTAAGATACGACCATTTGTTTTGCAGTGGAACGTGAGATAGTGCGTAATCAGCATAAGAAAGTAATTGCGTTTAAGGAAGAGATAGGAGTGATAGGAAAGATTGGATCCTGTATGCACGTAAGAAATCAGAAATATATAAACGATGGGATAAAATCGTATTAGGAATGTAATTACGCATAGAGAAGTTTGAATAATTGTGACTATTTAATATATGTAAGCTGTTGCGCGTGACCCCAAAATACAATATATACAACGCAATTTTTTCTTTGCCTACTCACTATGGCGGAACGACATTGATTTTATAAAATTGGGAATTTTTATTGCTATGCGCATAACTTGCTGGTTTATTATACCGGGTTCTTTTTTTATTGTTACACATACCCCCTATGTGTAACATTAAAAAAAATTGTCAATGCATTGGCAGAATAGAAGGCAACTAGTCATACACTCATGTGTTGACGTATGAGAACCACGCGTGTCTTAGTTTAACGGATTTGCCAACTATACTTTTTTTGACATACATGCAATTCGTGTATTAGAAAACTATTGAATTTTAGCGCTAAAGGATATTACAATTTAATTTTTATGTTATGGATATTTATTGTGCACTGATAACCGTTTCTTTTTCGCGCGCTACTAAACGGGCACTACTAGAACATGATGTGAGGATAACCGCTCAGCAGTCACGTTCATTTCACAACTGGAACGTACCGCTACTCGCAAAAATTCGCCGCGAAAAACTAGGTTATGTTATTAATAACAAAAGTGCAAAATGTTAACACTAAACTAAAACAAAATAACAACGAACAAGATGGAATTTAAGTCCATAATAAATTTTCGAAGTGTCCTCCTTGTCTTTCAAGGCAATAATCAAGGCGATCTTAAAAGCAACGCAGGGTGTTATAAACAAATTCTGGGTTTATCCTGTTACATGCAGTACGTATACGGTCTTTCAATTCGTCCAAGTTACGTATTTGAACATTGTTGTAAATTTTACTTTTCAGGTAACCCCAAAGAAAGTAATCACTAGGAGCCAAATCAGCTGATCTTGGTGGCCATGGTACAGGCCCAATTCTGGCAATCCAGCGTCTTGGGAACGTATTATTTAAAAATATCCTGATGGCGTTAGTAGAGTGTGTCGACGCCCCATCCATTTGGAACCAGGGTTCATCCACATTCAGCATCTCAATTGATGGAATGATATGGTCTCGTAATAGATAGAGAAATTTTACAGCAGTGAGGTTACCGTCAATAAAAATGGACCAACAAGTCTATCTCTTATTATTCCAACCCAGACATTAACTTTTTGAGGATATTGTGTTCGGGTCAGGTTTTGAGCATCAGAATTTGTACGGGACCAATATCTGATGGATTAATAGAAACAAAATTTAGTATTTTTTAACGGATGAATGTGGGGTACAAATCGGAAGTTTTGAGAGCTGACTTCACCATTTAAAGTAAATGTAGCTTCATCAGCAAATGTTATTTTATTTAAAATTTCTTCATTTTCATTTAAAGTGTTGAATATTACTTCACAAAAATCAATTCGCATTATTTTATCTTCCTTGAAAAGCTCTTGATGGTTTTGTATTTTATACGGCTTATATTTGAATTCTTTCAGGGTTTTACACACCGAGCTGTATGATATTCCGAAATGCCTAGCTACATTTATGAGTGATCCTACAGGCCGTTCCTCTACATAACATAGAATATTTAGCTTCATGAGCTCTGTTAACACATGATTTGTATTTGTAAATTATTATTAATTTTCAGTACAATGTATTGAAAATACGTGTATAAAAATTGTGAAATACTTGACATAAAAAATGTTTTCTTTATTTCATGGTAACGATTTAAGAATTACATCTCAAGCCTGTTTGACACGACGTTAAATTTACGCAAAAATTTTCGAATAAATTTTCTAACAAATTTACGAAAGAATTTATGATTTTCTGTTTGCAACGTACACCAAATTTTTAACACAATGTTTACTTGAATATGCCTAGGTATTAAAGAGTAGTTGGTGTTTACATATTGATGTAATCAAACTAAAATTTGACGTATTTAGTAGACTTTGAGGATATTTCAATTTAACAGTAATACTACTATCACAATTAGTAAGTGATTGTAATAGTAATACTTGATCCTTTGACCACGACATTATTAGTTATTGAAGGTGTTATGTTTGTATCTGTTGATATCTTCATCAATAGAACAATGTGCGCAGTTTTATCGCGTAGATTTACTGATACATTTAGGACAGGTTCCAAATAATTGACGAATAAATTTAGTAGTAAATTTCTTTACATAATTTTCTGTTTGCAATGTGTCATATCATTTATTCGTAAATTTTCTAGTATATTTTTGCGTAAATTTAACGTCGTGTCAAACAGGTTTATGTATGTACGTATTTTTGTTTTTGATGTACAACTGGTTGCCTACCATGCTGCTAATGGATTGACAATAATCTTTTTATGATTACACATAGGGGAGGTGCATATGTGTATAATAATAAAAAAGAAGCCGGTATAGTAGCCCTGTAATACTAAAAATGGCTGATGATAACGCTCAAAGTTTCTAATAATAATAATACCTGTAAATATCAACAATATCGAATTGGATATAATAAAAAGTATCCTTCTCGATACCCAAAGAGAACCATCGTTTGTACTGGAAACTGATGCAATTCTAAAGTTTTAGTAAATTCTACAGTTTGTTGCATCTATTAGATATATTGTGGGTATTCGTTATTGCTTTGGATGGAGGGTTAAAGCAAAAACCACGTATTGCTGTCGAAATGTTTACCAATACTCACTGAGAGCTGGAAAGTTCAATGAAAAGTAACTATTCCTCCAAATCTGCTCAACGAACCAGTAGAATCAAAGCTAGATACAAGTTTTTTGCATGTGAATGCTAAAGACGATTTCGTGGATTACCATACGAATTTGATATTATTATTCAGCTGGAAAATACACAATTAGGCAGCTACTTGAAGCCCATCCAATGATAAATCTAATGCATATGCTAATTGTAGAGCGCTAGAGATTTTCACTGGACTGCAGTGGACCATAGCAATTCTCCAAAATAAAACCTTAACTGTCGTCCTGATTTATTAATGGATAACCAGTTGCAGTTGCCCAATAACTAGAGAAACTGAAATTTGACAGTTAACGTACGATTGAAAGCTTAAATCAACCTAAATAATATCACAAAGTATTAACTACTTACTTCTTTAAAAAAAGACAAAACGAGTGCTACGGTTCCATTTATGTGATATATATGTAGTATCGGTAGTGTTCCCTGGACAACGATAGAGAGATTGTCATTCGGTGTCATATTATTCATGTCATTATTTCATATTCATATTATTATTATCGTTCATATTGGCCGATATTTCATATTAGAATAAAGTAAAGAACAGTTTTTGTGTGTTTACGTGTTTTCTCAATCCTACATTTTGGGGGCTCGTCCGGGATAGAGCAACGGAATTTGTTGTGTGTAAAACAGTTCTGACGAAGATGCTACGTGTGTACGAGCGAGAACATCGTTGCAGCTACATTATATTCAAAATATTGCTATTTAAATAAATATGGAAAATTTAGGACAGAAGATAGGTTATAATATTACACAAGCACATACAAAAGAAATAAAAGCACTCCATAAATTAGTATTTGAATACGAAGGCGACAGAAATAATAGAAAAAGACTACGTGAGTTTACAGGGTTCAATTTTAAAGACAGAGAAGACGACAAAGATAATGCAATTAAGAAAAAAACTGACTATGCTATGAATAATCTAACTTTAGGAGAATTAAGTTTGATTTGCAATGTGTTGGATATGGATAATAATGCGAATAATAAGGAAGAATTAATTGATTTTCTGTGTAAAAAATTAGACGACGTGTCTGTTTTAACAGAAAAAGATGTTTCTAATAATGATGACGACGGAGAAGAAAATGACGTAAACACGTTAGTTAAAAGTAAAGGTGACAGCGAGGACGGGAATGTAGATTTAAACGACGTACACGGTGCTAGTGCAATTGGCATTGTAGAATCTCATTCGCGCTCTCAAAAAACGACGCCAAAATTTATGATGACCTTTAAAGATGTTGAGGAGACAGTAACCACATATGACGGAGGAGATACATATCCAATTAATAGATGGATTTCTGAATTCGAAGAAATTGCCACTTTGATGGACTGGGACGATGTTGAAAAATTAATTTATGGAAAAAGGTTACTGAAAGGAGAGGCATTGCTTTTTGTACGTTCTGAAAGAGGAATAACATCGTGGGAAATATTAAAAACTAAATTAAGAAATGAATTTAGCAAATCTGTGAACAGCGCTACGCTCCATAAGACGTTATTAACTAGAAAGAAACGAAGAGATGAAACCTTGCAACAATATCTATTGAATATGAGAGAAATAGCAGCGCAAGGAAATATTGAAGAAGATGCATTGATTGACTATGTGGTGGATGGCATTATCGACGAAGAAATGAATAAAACTATTTTATACGGTGCCAAATCTATTGGAGAACTCAAGGAAAAGTTAAAACAGTATGAAAAGCTAAAAGCAAGACAGTCTAGAGAAACAAAAGAATTCAAAGAAAGGAGATCTGTAAAGGAAAATGAACCAAGACAAACAACAAGTAAATATGGGGAAGATAAAGCTATCAGGTGTTTCAGCTGCGGAAAAATAGGTCACCAATCCAAAAATTGTTATAATAAAGATAAAGGATTAAAATGTTTTGCGTGTAATGAATATGGCCACATATCCAAAGACTGTCGAAGAAAAAATACAAATCAACAAAGAACAGACGAAGGTCACGAGGAAGTAAGACGATCTTACATTATTAAAACGCAAAAGGAAGAATCATCAGGATATGCAAAAATAATTTTAAATGATCATTTTCACTTGAATGGTTTTATCGATACCGGAAGTGATTTAAATATACTGAATGCTAGCACGTTTCTCCATATAGGAGCACCAAAATTCCATGAATCTCGCTTGTTAATAAATGGCATTGGCAAGAGTTGCATTAAGACATTAGGAAGGTTCACGACTAAAATTGAAATCGATGAGTGCAATTTCACTACCGACTTCTACATTGTTTCCGATGACGAAATGCCAATGAAGTTAATTATAGGTAAGCCAATACTTGAGAATGTGACGTTAATCATGAATTCAGAGGGCATAAAAGTGGTGCCAAAGAGAGAAGAAACAGTCACAAAAAATATAGATGAAGCTAACGAACTACCCGATTTGTTTTTGATTGATAGAGGAAACAATTTGGATATTGGAAAATCAGAATACTTAAGCAAAATCGAAACTATGGAAAATGAAAATATTGTACTTAAGGAGACTTTATCAAAAGCACGTCATAAATTAGCAGAAGCTACAACTCAAATTAATAAATTGTCAAAAGAAGAACTTTCAAATGAAATAAAACATCATAAATACAACGAAACCATTAATGCTTTAGAACATGAAAAGGAATCTTTAAAGGCTGAAGTCCTTCATTTAAGTGAAGAAAAAGTTATAAAAAGCAATTAAATGAATTTGCTTTGGAAATTGATGCAAGAGTATATGAATGGGGAAAAAAATTAGATGAAAAGAACGAGGAAATTAAAAGGCTCAAACTCCTGAAACAAGATAGCGCAAGAGAACAAATAAAGAGGGTGCAAGACGAGAACCGAAGACCATTTAACAGAAGAAGAAAATCCCCAAGAATATATCAAGCAGGGGACATGGTCGCGATTCGTAGAACTCAATTCCAAGCCGACTCCAAGTTATTGCCCAAATTCCTTGGTCCGTATAGGGTCGTTAGGAGAATTGGTCCAGACAGATACGACGTCGAGAAAATAGGAGAGCATCTAGGTCCAAAGAAAACTAAGTCCAGTGCCGATTTAATGAAGCCATGGCCTCAAGAAGATGACGAGGATCCATTCGAGACGAATGCATGTCAGGAAGGCCGAGATGTAGGATCGGTAGTGTTCCCTCGACAACGATAGAGAGATTGTCATTCGGTGTCATATTATTCATGTCATTATTTCATATTCATATTATTATTATCGTTCATATTGGCCGATATTTCATTAGAATAAAGTAAAGAACAGTTTTTGTGTGTTTACGTGTTTTCTCAATCCTACATATATATACTACATGTGGTACATGACATACTAGGAACTACCCAAGTATGTACATACATATTTTTGTGTGGCATTAAAGTGATGATAGACTGCGACCTGAAAGATCTGTTGTGTCTCCTATTCTCGCTGTATTTACAGCTGGCCAATTAGTCCGATGCCTTTTAAAAAGTGCAGGATATCCGAATGCCTCAGATTAAGTAGCTGTTCCTCGTCAATTTCGAGGGCCTCTAGCTGCAAGACAAGTGCCCCTAAGTTGCACAGTGCCGATCAGTTTGAGAGTAGATGGATGGATGTTTCATCTTTTTCCCACAAAATCTACATTCGGCATCCTTTGTTATACATATATGGCCTGCTTAGGTGTCCGTTCAATTGACAATAGCATGAGAGGATCCCTGCCAGTATAAGAATATTGGTTTTGCTGAGTTTAATGCATTATGAGGCTCTCTTTTGGTAATACATTCTCAGAAGCGTTTTAGTTTGTGGAGATTCTCTCAGTATCTCTGCTCTACTTTACATTTGATTTTCTCCAGTGTTGGACTGCTACTTATCCCGAAAAAGATTCTGGCCCCACAAAAGGTGTTCTGGCCCCTTCTTAGCGAGATTATCTATTATTTCGTTTCCTTTCAGTCCTCTGTATCCCAGAACCCACAATAGGGTTATCTTGTTACCTTTGCCTAGCTCGCTTTATTTGTATAGGCACTCGCAAACCATTTTGGAGCTGACAAAATTGGAGTTCAGCGCCCTGATGGCAGCTTGATTATCAGACATTACGGTAACCTCTTGCTTGTTGAAGTGGACGCATATTTGAATGGCGTGTATTTCCGTCTGGGGTACATGTCCCAACTTTCGGAATATTTAGTTTTAGGTGCATATATGCCTATGTCAGTCCTCTCCGGTAAATCTTTTCACAAAACTGAACCACCTCCGATAATTCTGCGTGTGGTCCTTTTTGCTGTGCTCCCCACCATGATGTGGAGAGGTTTAATACCACTTCAATGGCTGCTGTAGGACAGCTCCTCATCACCCCAGGTATATATACATATGCTAATCTTTGCACTTTGGCGAGATTAGCCCTCTCTCTGGCCAGGTTAGTTCTTTTGCTCCAAGCCACTGCTTGGTCTCACTATTGCTGTATACATCCAGAGAAGTATTTTTGGGTTGCATCCCCAATTACT
>SMLS01071522.1:0-77551 GCA_004785975.1 Popillia japonica | reverse complement strand
CCCTCCGAGAGGAGTATTAGAGAATTAGTACAATACTTACGAATTATTTGTAACGACCAACATCTTCAATGGCCTAAATATGTATCTATTGTCGAAGAAATTATAAATTCCTGTCCCTGTTCGACGACTGAAATTATTCCGCTGACCTTGCATTTGAACGATACAGCTGATATTCCACGACCTTGGGGTGAATTAGGGGTTGATGTTTCAAGTAAACCAGATAGGTACATCTTAATCGCTAAAACTAAACAGAAACTTGATAAATTACATCGTAGAGCAGTTGAATCGTTAAAACGTAAAAACAGGAAAATCACTAACTTTAAAGAAGGCGAATTAGTCATAATAAGGAATAATAGGATAAGCAATTTTAAAACTAACATTGAAAAGAAATTTCTACCTGTATTTGAAGGTCCATTTGTCATCAAACGAATAATTGGCAATAAAACTTATGAATTAATTTATCCCCACTCTAATATATCTAGAGGTATTTTCTCGACCGATTTACTGTTTAAATTTAATGTGGAATAATGAATTCAGTCAAAATATGACATATCTTAAGTGACAATTACTTAAGTAATTTACTTTTGTTTTAAACATTCTTTAAGTATACTAATGAAAATATGAGCTGCTTTGTACTCTGTCGCTAAGTTACAACGCGCTCATATTTTGGAGGGGGTAATTGTTATGTTATTATTGATATTATTGATATTGTTCATACTTATCTCCTTATTCATGTCAGCAGTGTAAAATTAAAATAATAATTAAAAAAAAATTAAATAAAAAAAAAATTAAATTAAATTAAATTAAACTTTTATATTAATTAATTACTAATTAATGAGTTAAAAAAAAAAAAAAAAAAAGACTCCATCCAACGGCGTGCACGGGGTAAAATTAAAAAATCCAGATTATAATGTGAAAAAATTTATTCCTCAAAATTTATTGTAAAAACACATCACAAACACATATAACACATAATCACATTCATTTCGGCACAACAAACATGAAAGTCAAGCTGAAATTACGAAAATCAATTTTATAAAATAGCAAGCAGTACATTTGGAAGTTCTGTGTGGTTCTGTGTGGTAGGTAAGTTTTATAAGTGCCCATTAGACCTTCAAGATCAAAATTAAACTAGTGAACGTGAAGAAAACCCGGGAAAAGAGAAACTAGATCGAAAACGGCAGGGAGGAGTTTGTAACGCACATAGGAGGACATTGGATAAGGAAACACACACACACATTCAATTACATTGGGAAATTACAGGTAAGGGTTGAGGGTGGTTTAGTTAGATAAACATTGTAAAAATTTTTTAATCATATTATAATCTGGTTCTTTTTAAACTGTTTATATATTTTTTATTTCGTGTCATTAGTGACGCACACAACAATAGGTATATATGAATTTCCGATAAGATTATATCGTTTTTCTATTGTTTCTTCGATTTATTACAATTCCTTTTAATTATAATTTCGGCTATTTAAACTTACTATAATACATATCTATGATTCAAAAAGATACATTCTTGTTTTGTGTATATGTATAATGTAAAATATATTTGTTTACGCCATTGTATCTTATATAAACTGCTTGGTACAATGATACGACGACATTACTACAAGTTAAATTTGTAAGATCTTTTCTTGAATATCTATGCATGCTGCAAGGCAAACATTGGTCAATGTCGTAAAGTCGTGAACAGGGTGATAGAAGGGAAATGCTGTTTGTGTAAACATATTTTAAACGTTGAAGGACAGTAAAATATCTATGTATTGTCTTATGTTTATTATCCGTAATTAAGGACATCGTAAAAAATCGTGATGGAAGAGAAAAAGAAGCCAGAATATCCGACGTTTGGACGCGGTTTTGACGTTAAAACGCTAGACGTGAACTGGATATTATTCCCTGAGTAATGACCACAAATGTGGAATTTTTTAACGGACTTGGAAATGAGCCGCTCTTTTTTACACATTTGAATAGATAAAATCTCTTATGAGGTCTGTGGTCGAGGTATCTGTTTCTGTGAAGATGGTGCCGGTTTTAACGGTGGTTTGACAGGAGACAGATACCGACGGAATGCTTAAAGAGAAGGAGATAGACTGCAAACACGCCGTCTACTGCGGCTTTTTCGATTAATTACGTGAGCTGTACTGTATTCATATATGCCTGCATTTTTTAAATACAAACCTTAATGTTGTTATATTATGGTATTTGCAACCAAATTATTTAAATGTAGTGCAAATATTCTCGATAAAGATTGTATTTGGTGGTTCTATTAATTATTATTATTTCTAAGAATAGATTATTATTACTTTCAATCCAGTTACGATTTAGCCGCATAGAAAATTAGTCTCCTTTTTTTGTCTGAATTAAACATTTTTACAACCAAAATAAATTTAGTGAGATGAAAATAAAGTATTCCTTTTGCTGTGTAACATTTATTATAATTACTTAGAAGAATGATGTTAATATAATTAGTATTTTCAGATTTTATTTTTTATAACTTTTTTTTCAAAAAAAAATAAATAAATAGAAATCAAAGAAAAATACAAAAGGTACTGTTGGAACAAAAGCAAGTAAAACAAAAACAAGTGTACAGTGGCAATTGATAACAGAGATGTAGCAAGAAAAAAAAATAAACGAAAAATATATATTCCTAAAGCTCTGAAGAATGCGATTGAAGCTTACACTGTAACCAAATTTCAATCAGGACCATTGCAGAACTTATGGTATCCCATCAGCTTGCAAGAAAGGTCAGTAATTCAACTACTCAAGATAAAAAAGTGGTCCATTGACAGTTCTTAATTCTAATGAAGAAGAGGATACCGTAAAGTGGATATTAGACAGGGGCGCGATAGGGGTTTCTGTAATAAAAATGACTTAAACACAGTAGAAAACTATGAATCTTTATCAAACCACGTTACCCTTTTCGTTGGTAATCGACCAGGAAGACATTGGTTCGAAGATATTAGGAGACGTCATCCTATTCTGAGCACAAGAATGCCACAGTACTTGAGTTATAAGAGAGCAGAAGTCGCACGGGAAGACTTGAGTTCAAAAAATCTCTCGTAGTCGTGTTTTTAACTGTAACAAAACAAATGTTGCGTTGTGTCCAAAATCGCCCATATAGAATAACTGAAGATGCAAAAACAGAAATCACAGTATTACAGTAGACTCTCGGTAATCCGAACCAATTGAGACCGAAGGTGGTTCGGATTATCAAATTGTTCGGATTATCAACTATACTGCCAAACAACTAAAAATGCAAGTTGTATTGGATACAATAAATAAAACGCGTGGATATTGGAACTCAAACGCAATACATAGGTATATATATTTCTATAAACACAAAACTAAAATTCATAATTCTTAATAAAATACATAGATTCATGCATATGTGCATGCACTATTACATATATAAATAGATACATATGTTTGTAATATCCGTAGATATCTACAGATATTTATTTAACACGAAAATAATCGGAAATCTTCTTCTGAACTGTTGTGGCAACCCTTTTCTTCACTGCCAGATCCTGGATTCGTTTCAGTACTACAATTGTACACACAGGAATACACACAGAAGAAACTGACACTCCGAATTTAATGTCGTATTACGGGTAACGCCTTGAGTTTTGTAACTCTGACTTGTATTCTGTTGGCAAGTAGTCGAACTAATAATTCTGTGTTTAAGAAGACAGTTATCAGCAGAGGTCATAATTGTCGAACAAAGATAATTATGCATTTTTGTTGTTTTGTTTCAGTGAATAAAAGATTATTATGTATGTATTCATCATAAATATGTACCTACGTTTGTATGTAGATAAGTACCTACATAGTATGTATGTACATATGTACATAAATGGTGTGTTTCTAAAGGACTACGAAGTCTCGGCATGGAACATGAATTTATTCAAATTGAATTAAAAAGAATAACTAAAATAAAAATTTTATTTTTTTATTTTGAGCGTTCGGATTAGCGGACGTTCGGATTATCGGCATTCGGATTATCGAGAGTCTACTATATTTATGTGTAGTCCAGCAAGAACTCGAGGCCCGCGAATGTTAATGTTCCCATACAAAGAGAATTTACCAAAAAGCATAATTACTATACTTCCAAAAGGTTGGGACATTAGAATTTACGTCAACGGATGGATGACCTTAGAAACATTGTATGAATATATTAGAAAAACATATACTCTATCCTTGGCTGGCACACGAAAACATTGAGTTCCCTCTCATTGTTTATTTAGATAATCAGTCGTCTCATCTCACTACGTCTTGGGTTAAATTCTGTCGAGAGAAGAAAATAGAATGAATTGGTCTTTATCCGAACTCGACACACATCATGCAGCCGTTTCATATTGCTTTTCTTCATCCTTTTAGATGAGTTTGGAGTAAATCTGTGCCCAAGTGGAAAAAAAAAACTAGGTACAGGAAGAAAAGAAGAAATTAGCACAGGAAATGAAAATGTTACAGGAGAAGATGAACGAGATTCAGCGAAAGATAAAGCACGAGAAAAATTAGTCATAAGTCATCTTCAAATATAAATTTTATTACTTGTATTTCAAATTATTTTTGATGTTTTCTGTTGAAAACTTTTTCTGTACATACCTGCGAGGATAGTAAATGAAGTTTATACTTAATTTATGAGTACATATATATACAGGATGTCCGCGATATACAAAGCATGCTTTTAAGGGATGATAGCTACAACAATTTATAAACAAAAACATATAATACACCTTGGGTCTATCTGTAAGCGTAAACGAGAAAAAAATATATTTCTCATGTCACAAACTTCGACGCATACCGTACAGCGATAGCCGATCAGTGCAGGATTTACGCGAGGATTACAGGCGTGTGTTCTTGCGAATGGGCAACACATCGAGCGTTTCCTGTAATACATTTTCTCCGGTCTCTCAAAAAGGTCTTTTTTAGGACCACCAATTTATCACAAATAAAAGAAAAGAACTAAATTTTGTAGTAGCCTTTACGAAAGAGCTAAAAGCGCCATAACATAATTGCACTATTATTAGGTACATTGTTTTCATTCAATGCGACTTTCCCTCAACTTAAATTTTCATTTACCGATCGAAAGCTGCTATTAAACACCCTCTTTTTACTCTGACTTCAACATAACAACAATTTTATTGTCATAACATTATTAAAAAAAAACTCCAAGATACCTCTTTCCTATTGATCGGATATTTTTAAATCGTATGGCCATTGACTTCGTACGATACAATGGTCTAATGTAGTTCAAGGTCGTATAAACACATGATGCTTAGCTTGCATCTGGGCTTCTATTGAATACGTGTACAGTATGGTGTAAGAGAAATGACACCACGCTTCAATTTCAAAGTATTAAATAATTTGTTTTTGTCGTTGGTTTCAGTTATTTTCAACACTAAATTTTTGATATGGTTTTTTTTGTTATTTAAGAAGCAATATGGATGAGTTTTCTTGTACAGTTTGAATAAATAAGGTTTTTTAGAAATATTTTTTTTTCTCGTTTAAGCTTACAGATAGGCCCAAGGTGTATTATATGTTTTTGTTTCTAAATCGTTGTAGCTAGCATCCCTTAAAAGCATGCTTTGTATATTGCGGACACCCTGTATATATATATCTTGAACATTATATTTTTATTTGTACTGTATATATTTTATTAGTTCTAGAGATTCGCATTTTTTTTAAGAACTAAAATTCAAGAATTTCTAGAGCTTGGATTAGAAGTTTTACGCCACCTCATTGTCATCATGGATGATACTTTAGGATTGTCTAAATTGTTAAAATTTTTAAACAAACGTAAATAATTTCAAAATGTATAATAGCTAAGTATTGTTTTATTGAAATTTATCTTAAAATTAATTAGTCACTCTAAATGTAGTTATATATAGGGCATTAAATTATAAAATTGAAGTATAAAACATAAATAATAAAGATTTTCAGTAGTAATATCCCTAGGACAGTGATAATCACGAAATAATTTTATTACTTTCCGAGAGCACGTTGCTTGGTAATATCCCGACGACGACGGCGATGTTACCTAAAGAAACGTGTTAGAGGAAACTAATAAAATTATGACGATTTATCTCTGTCCGTGGGATATTTGGTCAGAACATTTTTGGCTTTTTAAATTAACGTTGTAACGATGGTGGCGTCGCCTATGAAAAAATAGTACGAACGTCTGTCAAAAAGGGACGTGTCAAGTTAATCTATTATTGTTAGTTGTTAAAATAATAAATGGTATTAGAAAGCTATTAATTGATATTTCAAACACACCCCTAAGATGAACTCATGCGGAATATAACCGTTAAAACGTTAAAATTTATTTATTAAAAGAACAATTATTGAAAGTACAATTTGAGAAACTAAATGAGCTTGCAGAAGTTGCTGAATTTGTTTCCAACTTATCTATATTTTCACTATTTAGTTCTCCAAATCGTGACATTTCGAAAGTTAAATTTGAAACTGTCAAAAGTTTTACATAAGCAGTGATATGACATTAAGTCAGGTGACAGCCGGGGTGTTATCGCTAGTGATAACATTCCGGGGTAGTTATTAGTATAATCAAATGTTGATTGGATATCCTGATACATGTGACTAATTTTGATTGGTCGAAAATTGAATCGAAAAATTTTCTAATAGATACACACATAAACTAGTGTCGTTCTTCTGGTGCTTTAAGTATATTGAAATTGGTATATCTTCCAATTGCCTCATATATAAAACTTTTAAATAAAAATCTGTTCCTATCAAAGTTTTACTGTAAAATATTATTTCTTCAGAGCATTTACTTTTTATATGAAATTTAAATTACGGTAACAACTTTCGTTCGCATTGGAGGCTTAACGACTTCTAATGGCTTTCTCTCAATGTTCAGAAGATTTTAAGAAAATACTTTGTGTTCATAAATTGAGCATATATTTCAATGTCAACATTACATCCAAATTAGACACTGAATTACAAATATGATATACTTTAAATTTGATATTGAATTTCTATTATCATCTTCAACTTAAAGCATGCAAAACTTTGTAACACTGTGAAATGCTTGAGAAAAGTATTTAAACAAATGTGCACTTATTCTTTAGAGTGTGGTAATTTAACTTTTAACTTGCATACTCATCAATCATTATGTAAAATTTCTAATTTACTAGTTCCTATTTAAACCAATATTGCTTAACACTGAAATTCTCATGCGTATAAAAAACATGCATGTCGGGATTAAAAATTAATTATATCTATAGTACTTCTTATATGCAGTAAAAATGAAATGCACTAAAGTAACTAACTACCTAATTGAATTGTAATTGAAAACCAAAATCGTGGAGGATTTATTAAATATTTTAGCTAGCGGTAAAGTGTTTTAAGTTTCACATGTATGATATATAGGGTTTTTTAAAAGTAAGTGGTAATTTAAATATGTAATTAATATTTTCGATAATGTTTATAATATTGTGACAATAATAGGTACTAGTATCCGACAACATGGATAATGGGATTGTTATCAGCCTATTGGAAAATGGTTCTAAAATTTCTGTGCGATATCTTTTAGCGGTGAACCCTGAAGAAATATTGGTCCAATGATTTGCCTTTGGTTTAGCGCTGCCCAAACACCTATTTTGTCTGGGTGTAGTGATTCTTCAATAATTGCATGTGGATTTTCACTACTCCAAATTCTTGTATTTTGTGAATTTAAGTATCCCGTTTTCCAAAACCATGCTTCATCAGTAAAGAAGACTTTTTTGAGGGCTATCCATTACTATTGTTCATATTTACAAACCAATTACAGAATTGTAGTCTGCGTGGGTTGTTGTTGTCAATCTTTTTTCTATAATTTGTGAGTTCTATCAACGGAAAGGTTAATTTGTTGACTCAGGTGTCGAACAGATCTTTGTGGTTCATTTTCCATTATTTCTTCAACACGATTGACAACTTAAGGTGCACGTTTCTTAATTGCTCCGCTTGGTGTTTTTTTTTTGAAAGACTACCAGTTTCAGGAAACAGTTTTAGAGTTCTGCTTAAATTGTATATGAATAATCTATTGTAAAATGTGAAAACACAATTCTTCGATGTAATTCTGGACCGAGTAAACCCATACACCATCAATTTTATTACTACGTCGATAATAAGCCTAAACTAAAAACAAACTTGTGTTCTAAAGTGATGGCCATTGTAACAACAATTTGTTTGAACTAGAATGCACTTAAGAATTTCATTGCTAATTGAGATTGACCAGATTGACTCAAATATCATTTGAATTTATGTTATTTTTCTCAGTCCGACTAATTCCAAAAATAATCAGACAAGTTTGCTATAATTTCATTCATTCAACTCGATAGAATAATAAAAAATCATGCCCATTTCCTTACAGTATTTTCAACAAAATCACCATATGTATGTGTTTTTCGGTTCGTCTTTTATTTAAACTTCTAATAGAATTTTTTTATAAAAAAAGCCTAACATGACTTCTTCAGTTTTGCTGTTTATTTTAAATCACAGTAAGGTAGAAGCGGGAAAGCAACATGTCCTAAAATTACAGTTTAGTAACAGGTATGATCAGATATAATTTTGTTTTAATCGACAATATATTTACAAAATACTGAGGTGGTGTACACTGTATTAAAATTAATGTTCATGTTATTATTTATTATTGTTTGTTAAATAGATACCGATTGTACAAACAAGGCAAAATTTAGGAATTGATGGTGTACTTAAATAACATCTATGATTTCCTTCTACATCTTCTCAGACATGAGTGGGAAGCGCTAGTTTAAATGTGAACTGTAAACTATATATGTATATTTCCTTTGTCTCTATATACAGATTGATTTCCATAAAGCTTCTAAGCAAATATTACACTAACACTATAAAATTTATTTTTTACACATGGTTATTTCAGACGGGAATTGGAAGTATACGGGTAATTCCAAAAAATTACTATTTTAAAATTATGCCACACACTATATACGCGATTTCACTTTTTCCTAACAATTTCACTACTATTACAAAGTACCGTTAGAACTGTAAAAAAAGTTGCAAAAGGAACGGAAATTTCAATAATTTACATTACATTAAATTATAATTTGACTTAGAAATAATATTCCTATAATAATTTACTGTTCTCAAACTGTTAGCTATCGGAAAGTAACTGCAAACATTTTTAGGATTGCGAATCATCCTGTATATGAAGATAGTAAGGTAAAAGTTTTTAATTATGTTATCAATATTCTGTAACATTCTGTAATACACTAAAGTAACAGTATTTGAATAAAATAAGTTTGCTGATGCTCCAAATAATTCTTGCAGGCATCTTTCGTGAGCTTTACATTTTCTTCAGAATAATTATTGGTTATGTTAATTATCACGGTTAAGTTAACGATGATTGAGACTGTATACAAGTTTAGTATATACAAGACGACAATTTATGCATACTATGTGGTGAATAGCAGACGGATGTTGATAATTTTCGCTAATTGTGTGCTTAAAGGAAGGTATCTATACATATGTATGTATGTACATACATATGTGTGCATAATCTATCGTAATACTATCTTCCTCAAATGTATGGCTCTATCAAAAGATGCCGCTAAAATATCAGGCTGCCTCTAAGGTAATGTTCTCGTACGTGCAATTAAAATGTGGTTGTATCTTTCCGATTTTAAGTAACGTTTATGTGCACTTTATTTTATATTCTGAAACCTTTGAGAATAAATTAATTTTAATGAACATGTCCTTTACTTTAACTAATACCTACGTTATGCGTATTCAAATGCAAAAGAACTGAAGTTTTTTAATTTTTACATTTTACACCACTAATTTATACCCTAGGAGAATTATAATATATAATACATATATATTATAAACTAAGGAAATATTGAGCAATTAATAGTTTCGATTTAAATTTGACTGTATTGCCAAGACTTTTGATATTTAATTGATTTACTTGGCCGAATAATTTATCACTAAATAAATATATAAATAACTAAATTGAAGTTTTCTTTGATTTGAACAGACAAACCTTTGTTTGTAGTAATATTTATGTGCTATTCTGAAAAAATATTTCATAACAAAACAAAAACTCAAAATATTGCAAAATAAAATTTAAATTGATTTTTAGTGAGTAAGCTTGAGTTTTAAAACAGCATATAATATTCTTCTAATTAGAGATTTCTTATGTTCCTGATGAGATTTCGTATAACCGTCGGCAATTTTTAGGAAGATCTAAAGATTGGAGTGACAACAACATCCATATCAACTTGTCTTCTTCTTCAAGTGTCATAGAATAACTTTTACATGAACCAGAAGAATGTTTCTAGTGGTTATCGTTTTGGAGGACAAAGGTTTAGCCATATAATCTTTACAGCATCTTCTAGTAATATATAAGATTATATAAGATACCGGCTATTTTTATAAAAATTGCCTACAGCTGTATCACTCAAATAACTGCAACCCATTACATTACTTCTACCAAGTTTCACTGTAGAAACCAGATATTGTTTATGCGCTGCGTTGTGCTACTTTACAAATAATCGACGTTTTAAACCATAGATTCGGAATTTTGATTCATCAGTCTATTAAACTATCTCACTGCTGAAGCGTCCATTCAATGTACTGTGGCATACGCCTGAACGGAAACTATCAAGACATCTATACATGTTCTTATACCTGAAACGGCGATTAGGTGCAGTAGCAACCCTGCACGTGCATTACGTCATCAAATCGTCATACGGCAAATAACGCATACGATTGATTGATCGGCGTTGGCTGCACGATGTGGCTGCAACATATCCTTTTGAATTCAAAAGTAAACGCAGTTATTGTTCTCGACAATGCATCTTACCACAGTCAAATATTATATAATCAATCTGCAGCAAAAAATCGTAAGGCCGAAATTCCATAGTGGATGGAGAACCATTGATTGCTATTAAGGTAGGACGGTCTTGTAACATCTCCTGCGACGTATTAAATGAAATAAGTTATAATTATACAATATTCAGCGTATCAGAGAATAGTTTTGAAAAAATCCTTTAAGATATATTAAAGGTTAGGTTCTCACTAGGAATGACAAAAAATAACTGCATTGCATACTGTGAGCCGGACTCTTTCAATGTTGATGTCAATGCAGCGTTGACAAGCGTTGCAGTTTTACGTATATATGCGTTATAGGCGTTTTAGGTATAGGCGCAGTGATGCTCAAGTACTAAGAGCTATTCCTTCATCGGACCGAGAAAATTACCAAGTATTGGTCAATCATCTAGAGATGCGTTTCAATAATAAACGTGTAAGTGTATCGCTCGTAATTAAAGAATCAGGATCATAAGGTGACTCTACGGAAATGTGCAGCTGAAATCATCCGTTTGGTTAAGAGTGCCTACCCAACCGTATCAGACGATGTATGTGGAAGACTGGCAGCGGACAAGTTTCTGGATGGCCTTCGTGACAGTGAAACTTAACAAGCAATTAAACTTATCCGTTCGTAAACCTTAAATCAGGCTCTGGCCCAAGCGTTGGATTATGAAGTCGTGAAGCAATCTATCCAAGGATATGGTAATGTTCCTGCTGTAAAGGGTTGGAGGGGGAGGACTGATTAAACAAACTGGAAAAGATGACGGAGGAATGGCTTAATCGCACGAAGGCCAGGCGACCAGAGAAACGACGCTGAAATTGTAAAAGAATGGAACACCTACAAAACCGTTGCTGAACCACAAAAAACTCAAGCAGAACTAAAACTAAGGAGGGCCGACGGAAAGGAGTCAACCTGAACTATTGATGCCCCAGCAACACCAGTGATTGTTGTTTCAGCGAAATATCGGACTGACAGTCTCATCATGTATGGAACCGTAAATGGAAAACCTAGAGATTTACTGATAGATACCGGCGCAACAATGACAGTTTTCGCCTGGAGACAGAAGGAGGAAAAATCAGATACATCCAACCAGGTTGGTCTTACGAACCGCAACTCGAGAATCAAGTAACGTGCTTGAGGAAACGATGGCCCACTTTCGAATTGATGTTGTAATAATCACGGATATGGAACAACACGTAATTCTAGGACTCGATTTAATGACTGAATTCGGTTGCAAGGTAAACTTAGAAGCAGGAGTATTGAAAGTTGGCGAAGACGAAGTTATTCGCAACCACAACAAGAATATAGAGAAAAGCTTGCTGTAAAACAACTAATCGAACGTTACCAAGATCTCTTTCAAGCGGAAGGCCGGACAAGGGCAGAACTAACGTTGTACGACAGCGAATTGATACTAGAGATGCCATACCTATTCGTCAAACGTCTAGAAGATTGCCATTGGGTAAACGAACTGAAGCAAAACAAATCATACACGAAATGGAGCGGACAGGCGTGATAGAATCGTCGAATAGTTCCTAGGCCTCCCCACTGGTGTTCGTAAAGAAAAATGACGGTTTAACCAGGTTCTACCTATGTAGAATATCGTCAACTAAATGACGTAGCCAAGAAGAACAGTTATTCCTTCGCAAGTTGAGATGGAAGCAATGACGTGCAAGGAGAAGACCGCATTTACAATTGGTACAGGTTTGTGGCAATTTAACGCAATGCTATTTAGTTATGTAAGGCTCCCGCGATATTTGAAACCATTATGGTGAATGTACTGAAAAGACTATCATAGGAAATTTGCTTAGTATATCTCGACGGTATAATTGTCTTTGAAAACAACTTTGAGGACCATTTGAAGAATTTGAAGCAGGTATTCCAATGATTACAATGTGCAAACCTGAACCTGAACCCTAAAAAGTGCAACCTGTTCCGAAAACTAGTACATTACTTGGGCCACGTTGTATCAGAAGATGGAGTATCGATTGACCCGAGAAAGGTAGAAGCGGTTACATCTTTGCCGGTTTGCCGGTACCAAAGAATCAGCACGAAGCAAGAAACTTTCTTGGGCTGTGCATTTATTACCGACTATTTGTTCTCGGAATTGCTACCATCGCCAAGCCTCTTTACGTGGAACAGAAGTTTCCAGGATGCGATGGAAGAATTGAAATAACTTCTGAACTCTGCGCTCATCTTGAGCTATCCACAATCTGAAGGGAAATTTATATTAGATATTCAAGCCAGCAGTGCTTTCTCGAGTTCTAGATGATCACGAAAAAGTGCTCAGGTACTTACAGTTACAGTAAAGTATTATGAAAGTCACAACGTCGTCGTTAAATCTGTTATTGTCTTATATAAATATCTCTATGACAGAAAGTTTTTGTTAAGAACCGACCATGCATTGATGCGGTTGCCTCGTTTCAAGAATCCCGAACAGCAAGTTGCCCGATGGATAGAACGGTTGCAACAGTACGATTTTGACTTAGAACATCGGTCTGGAACCAATCATCGCAACGCTGATGAGCTATCCAGAAGATCCCGCCCAAAGGAGCACGTACAGTTTTCTCAAGAAAAAGCCGTAGAAACATGCATGCGCGTTACCATCATAAAAGATAGTTAGAGCGAAGGTCAAATCAGAGCTGACCAAGAGTTTGACGTAGATTTAAAGCACGTGGTGGAGTGGTAGAGATAACAAACTTGCTATAACTGGGAAATTGTAGCTCCGTATTTACGAAAGTTGAAATCGTTTAGGGTGCAATGGAATTTGTTGGTGATGGAAGCGAAGCTGGGACAGAGAGAATTCTATTTGGTTACCAAGCAGATCGCGAAGGAAAAGTTGACCTATCGGTTGACAGCCTTATAAGTTTAAGAGAGCAGTTATTAGTGGTAATGATGATTACGAAGGTAAACTGGAGGATAGCGAGGAGCATGATTGAAGAAGTTTTTCGGTATAGCGGCATAGAGTTTCAGGTGTGCTGCTACAATCCACGGGTTACAGTTCCATAAGTTATGTGAAAAAGGAAAAGTGTACGTAGCGACATGAAAGTAGTAAGTCCTGTTCCGTGACGGTTCACTCTGTTTGAATTTTGCAACTGATCGAAGCAATAAACATTTTAGACAATTTATTTTGGGGAATAAAACTAATCTTAAAGTTATTAATTGTACTGGGTCTTTCAAGTATTACATTATAAAACTAATATCAAACCAGCTGATGCTGCTCCAATAATGATGGATGGGACAAAGTGTTCATTTTTTTAGTAAACGATTTAATAAGATATGTATATATCAAGACGGCGGTTGAAATTTCTATAAGCGTTGTAATTGGTTGACGTGTATAACGTATACCGCAGACTACTTCGTCGTTTGGTAGGTATACACTTGTGTAAGGTGCGAGACCAATTGAACGTAGGCTCCGTGCACTGCCGAAAACGGAACTTTATTAAGACTAATCGCGACGACAATAGTGTGCGCGTCGGGCAACAACAAAAATCCACGCTGTGACTAATTTTAAATTCGTTTGATTTATAGAGCGACTTTAATAACCGTTGAGTTTCATCGGTGGGCGAGCTTCTCGGAAAGTTTCACCGGTACTAGGTACTAATAAGAATAACCGGCTAATGGTCAAAATTATATATTTTTTTATCATTCTTTACTCGTCTTCTCTTTTTTGATTTGTAATAAATGAAGACATCAGCGAGAATGTCGTGATTTCAGCAGTAAATGTTGTTGTTTGTGCATTGCCGGTACACTCTTTTAAGAATGCGGTAGAATGATGTAATAGTGGCATACGACGATAGTAAATAACAGTTTGATGATCGGATTAAAAGATAGATATACGATAAACGTTAGAATTGCTGTAGTTTGTAATCATATAATTGCCGTAAGAGTGCTTCATAGTGCGTTTGTTTAAATTAAAATGTGTCGCTCACAACAACGGTAGCTTCACAAATAGAATTGTAAAAAAAGAAGAATAGAATTCTAAAAAAAATAAACACTGAACTAGTATCACAGCTATTTTTAAAATTTTAAAAGAATAAAACAATTAATAAAGAGCGCATTCTTTAAATGATATCGAAGACTTACACGGTTCGAGTCTCTATTGTGAGGGTTTCCAGGATTTGACCGTGCCATGGTTGTGTAGACACATACATATACATACAAACACAGAATAAAATAAAACAACGCATACGAATAAATAGATACAGATCGCAGTTGCGCCGCTAATGTCAGTGGCTTCTTTAGGAGTGTGGCGGGTAGGAATCTCAGAAGATCACGGTAATTCGACGTGTCTGTTACGTACATTTTTAAAATCGTATATAATTCTATAGCAATTATTATTAGATAAATTACTTAGTACTTAATAAGAAATAAATGATTACGACAAAAAGGAGTATCGATAAAGGTCTACCTGTTTATAGAGAGCGAAGCTGGCAGCATTTTGCCCTCTGTTTTTTATATTATTGCATGTTTAATAATAATAAGGTTATATATTTTGCGTATTATGAGAACATGAATATGCGTTAACAAATAAATTGCTTCTGAGAAATTATCTCAGAATTACTTAGATCTCTCAAGATTTTTGACAGCTTCTATTAAACGCGTTATGAGCAGACAATTCAATTTTTGAGTTATTTTCAGAGAACGTACACTTTCCGTCAGAATTAATGTCGTCGTCTATACCGCAGTGTTTATTAAAACTACTCACCATCAGGCCAAGCAAGCGTTCGGCCGGCATTGGTTTCTGTTTGTGTGTAATTTATTAGGGTATTAGTATTTAAATCATCGGGGACAATTGTATTGATCAGGTAGGAGAATTGAAATTATCTCTTGAAAGTGTATATATCGAAATTTAAATATGCTTTAAATAGCTTTCTCACTGAGAGGTGATTGGCAAGGCCATATTTACGCTTAACAGTAGGTAATTAAGTAATTGTATACATGACAAATAAGGCTGTATTAATAACTTTCTTTGCATAGCAAACTATTCGAAAAAATGAAGTTGATATGCGTATGAAGTTTAATATTGCCATTAAATTTTGTGTAATTAATTTGATTATACTTATTTTAAAAATATAGAGAGAACAAAACAAGAATAATTTATAAATTCACTATGGTTTCAAGTAACATTAATTATGGTTTTATAAATACTAGTACATTCTGATTAAAATTCGAAATAATGTTGTACCACTACCAGTAGAATTGCTGTTTGTATAATAATAAAAATAATATATTGTTATGTAAAGTTAGCAAGTAATTATATAAACAAGAGTCCAAATTTATGCAGAGGCAAAATCGAACAAGACAAAAAGCACTTTGTGGGAAAATAAAGAATTAACTAGGAATATCAGCTCAAGCTTTCGCGGATAGAAGTTTACAAAGGAACTCAACGTTTTGATTCTATTGAATAGGTTATTTAATTTTTAAAGTATATCAAATCAAAGAAAAAAGGTAAGGTAGCAGGAGTTGGACGGATTTATTTAAATGGAGTTGTATTAATTACTTACTTTACATAGTAAATCATACCTTCGTAGTATGTATTTGGCCTTGAATTTTTAAATCTCCCGCGTTGGGAGGAAGAATCAAAAAAAAAATTAATTATTGGGATAGTTTATTAATCACATTAATGTTTAGATGGCAATTTTAAAAACGTTTAAACGTGTAAAAGAAGCTACTTAAACTAGTAAATTCCGATATAATTTGTATAAATATATAAATGATGCAAATAATATTATTTATAAGTATCACAAACACCCAACACATGCATCCAAATATCCTGCAAAGCAAACCTATTAGCAGGGTTTGCCCGTCACAAATGCATTAGCCAATAGCGATGCTTTTCAAAATGATGGATTTTGAATAATTGATAATAATATTTCTTAAAATATTTATTTTTTGCAAAAGGGATTTGGTCATACCACTCCCTTTCTTTCTCTAGAACCAATAAAACCAAGGAATTAATAGATCTGTGCATATGTGAGTTTATATAAGACCCTACAGACACGTTATTCAACTCAAATTGACTCAATGTATGGTAGTAACATTAGTTAAACGTTTTTTGAATTCGCAATGTCCCGTATGTATGTAAACAATCCTAACAGTTTTTGTTACATATGTATGTGGAGAATTCACCGTTCAACAGCATAGACAAAATATTACACCTTTAATAGAAAAATCGTATAACTTTTATTTTAAATTAAAAACTACAAATCAAGACAAGTTGTGAACACCTCACAATGTCTGTGCACGATGCCTCATAAAATACTTTTACCGCTATTACACATAAAATTAAGTCTGATGAAGAATTTCATCAAAACATTGGATAAAGAGGGACCAGGATTTCGATACCTTAAGTAAACAAAAATTTCCAAATATATCTGAGGCAAAACTTAAAGAGAGGATTTTTATAGCACCTCAGATTAAACTGTTACAACAGCATCCAGAATTTGATGTCCTCTTGAGCGATTTAGAACGGCTTGCTTGGGATGCATTTAAAAGTGTGACAAAGAATTTCTTAGAAAATAAAAAATCTGAAGATTACGAGGAAATTGTTAGTGAAGTCCTTAGAAGTTACCATGCCTTAGGCTGTAATATGAGACTTAAAATACATTTCTTGCATTCGCACCTGAACTTGTTTCCCCCGAATTTTGGCGATGTTAGTGACGAGCATGGGGAAAGATTTCATCAGGATATTTCCACTATTGAAAAACGCTATAAGGGCAAGTGCAATAGCGAGATGCTTGCTGACTACTGTTGACTTTAATTTCGGAATGTTCTTCATCCCAGTATAAAAGAAAAGTAAAAAGAAAGTCTTTTTAAATACGTTCCAGAATAGCATATCCTTAGTGTTAGTATTGTATAATCAAAATGAATTTCATTTGTTTATAACACCAGACGTGATAGAAGAAATTTGTTTTTATAACAATTATTAGGAATATAAAACAAAATAAGTTTGTAAGTATATAATTTATAAAGAAAAATAAAAAAAAATGAAAATTTGTTGTTCTGTGCATCTTTAAGAATTATATCATAGGTAGTACATACCTATTATATGAAGTTAAGAGGTAGATGCACGGTATACACATAACATATACAGGGTGTCCCAGCGAGACCGTTCATTAGAAGTTTATGGGGTTCTTTATATATCATCGATTGTGTTTTTTTCAATTAAAATATTTTTGATTTCTAGCACTTCCGCACTTTCTATCACCTTGTTTTTTTTTTAATTGAACAGCCTACATATTTTTACATATTTTTACATATTTTTATTTACCTATTATCAACCTTCATAAATACCTTTTGCAATTTGATTTGAGCGCTTTGTAGTTATTCGATTTTTTCTAAAAAAATTGCAATAGTACGTCACACTTCGTCGTTTTCTTGCTTGTGGACTTCTTCCAAAGGAATTCCTTTGAAAGAAGTCCAACGTATCAAGGATCTGGTCTACCAGACACCGGTGAACACGAAGGAGGAATTACAAACACGGTGCAAGCATCATTCGACAGACTCTCTCCTCAAGAACTACGAACAGCAACATTTAAGAGTGCTCCTTCACGCTTAATACTGCGTTTGAATTCGAGCTGCGACCATTTCGAAAAATTACATATGTACATATGTACATATTATAATTTTCTAGGTTTTTACATCCATTTTTTTTAAATAAATTAAAATTTGTTCTAAATTTACCTTTTGTCATAGGAGGTAGATACGAATAGGTCTCGTTAAACATTCTGCAAGTTCTACTAAGAATTTTGTCGCATTTTCCGTGTGTACAAAATAAATTAAGAATGTATTTTTTTGTATAAACATGTTTCCGTGTTTGTTATCCATTTTAACTCTATAGCAATAATGTAAAGTCACTTAACGGATGATTATTAACTCACAAGCTTCAAACAACGAAGTGTGACTTTGACATTAGACTTTGACATTAAATCTTTGGGAACGCTTGTTTTCCATAGCACACTCTATCAGTATCGGCGAGTAAACTATCAATTTCAGGACATATGGGGTATGAAATTAGACGCCACAGATGACTAAGTAAGAAAATACTAGAGGTACCATTTGAAAAATTATCTTATGGTTCTTCAAAATTTCGAAAAGTTAGTGTACCATCGCAAAGTAATCACGCAATGTAGTACTATGTACTCCAATAACTACAAAACGCCCAAATCAAATTACAAAAAGAAAAGGTATCATGAAGCTTAACAATGAGTAAATCCAAATATATAAATAACAAAGCTGATGTCGATTTCCGGTACAACCGGAAACGCTAGATATCTAAAAATATTGAAATGGAAAAGGACACAATCGATTATTTATAATTCTGAATTTTCAATTTTATATTTTGGCCAAAACCCCATAAACTTCCAATGAACGGTCTGGCAAGATACCCTGTATAAATATCTACGCTTTTCTGATATACAACGTTACAGTTAAAGCAACTCGTTTTGGTTATCATGTAAATTCTATGGCTGAGCTAAGATTGAGCTGTGAGACTGCATAACTTATAAATTATCTATGAAGGTTTCGTAAACTAAACGTTGAAGTATACGTAAAGAAGAATGCGAGATAACATCTCCGACGCAATGTTTTAGGTACTGTTGTTTCCAATGCAGATTTTCTTATAAATATGTATGTATAAACTACTTAAGACTGACGTATGCCTCCTTAAGGAATTGTTTTCACAAACAAAGCTTCTTTTAAGGAAGCATTAAAAATAATTATTTCTACCTTCACATATTTCGGTATTTTAGGTGTGGCACTTACATATGTAATGAAGTTCCTCTGACAAGCAGAGATATTACTGATATTAAGGAATATTTAGTATAAATTTTATATTGCATTGTGTATTACTTAAGATCGCACCCATTTTCACAAATGCCTTCACGTCCACTAGATTTTGTTCACACAGAGACGGCTTCACATAGGTATACACCGTGTCCAAAGTTATCGGTGCACTATTGCTATCTTAGTTATTTCTGTAGCTACGATTTTAATTAAATGAGCAAAGTTTTAGTGTTTTTAACGCTGATTACTATGGAGTTCTTAAACAAACAATTGAATATCGCATTCCCGAGAAATTTCGAAATTTATCATTTTTTTAAATGGAACCCCTGTATTATTTGTACATATTTTTGATCATAAAATAAAAATAAACAAATGAGAAGCGTTCAAAGTTTAAAAAAATTATTAACATGTAATTCTATGTAGGTGCTGGAAAATCATAATAAAATATAACATTATCATATAACATTAACAGTAGAATAAAAACAACAAACACAATAATCAAATAATTTTCCTTTTGTATTACAAAATTTTGCCGCTGTTCCATATATTTCTCGGCGCTCGCGATAACGCTTTGTGCGGCTTTTGTTTTGCGAATAATAAAGCACTTGTGTTTGATTTTAATTGTGAAAGACACATTATTAATAGTAGGCTTCTTTCACTTCTAGGCAAAACAAACTCATTTACGTTGTTAGAAACGTTTAAGTCTCTTTCGTACGGTTAGTTATTAAAATAGTTTATTAAGAATAGTCGATTATTTGATTTTGTGTTGTTTTCTTATAATTATAATCATTAATTCCCCCATATTTATGAAAAATAATGCCGTTTACGCATTCAGAAAAGTGTGATATGCTAGAGGTATAACTGACTTGTAGAAAAAATGGAAAAAATGTGCTTCGTTACCGAAACATACTTATGTGAATCGTTGACCACCAAACCAGTACTACATATTTTCTAAGATTGTATAGAAAATTTCGAAGTAATGAAGATACATTTAAGATACGAAGAAAGAAAAATTTTACAATAGACGAAGAAACAGAAGTAAACGTGTTAGCGTTTTTGAAAGCAATCCAGAAAAATCCATACGAAGCTGCACCAGAGAATTAGATTTGAGTACAGTGCGCCATTGTAACAAACACAAGTTGCGCCCCTACAAGAACCACAAAGTTCAAACTTTACGGTGATGCAGAAAGAAGATTAGTTTTCTGTAATTGGCTGAGGAATTTTTGTAATGAACGTCCAGATAACTTTAATTTTGTTCTATAGATTGATGAATCTTTTCGAATTCAGGTAGGTATTATGCATAAAAATTTTGCGATCAAATTAATTTAATTTGTACAATTTAGAAATGTGCAATAAGAAAAATCAACATTATCAGAGTAGAGAAAATCCTCTGAGAGTAGATCCGAGCAATCCCCAGCACCGGTTTAGTTTAAAGGTGTGGTGTCGATTAATGGGTAACAGAATTGTAGGTTCAGTTTTCTATCATGGTACCTTAACTGGAGACCGCTATGTTGAGTTATTAACAGAAATACTGGATGATCTTTTAGATTATATGCCACTGCTTCATAGGCTTCGTATTTATTTTCAACAGGATGGGACATCCGCTCATAATTTCGCTAATACTACTAATTTGTTAAATAATACATTTAATCGAAAATGGATAGGAACCAACACGCCTATTCGTTGGCCTGCACGCTCTCCTGACTTGACACCTCTCGATTTTCAACTTTGGGGTTTTGTGCAGAATAAGGTTTGCAAGCAGCGACATCAAAATGTGATGGAACTTGAAACTAGTATTAGGCAAACGTTAAATAATATTTCTGGTCGAACTATTAGAAAAGCCACACAGCGTTATTGCGAGAGAAATGCATTGAACAGCACGGCAATGTCTTCGATCAACTGAGCAGCTTTGTCAGCTGAGTTAAGCAAAATTTCGTAATACAAAAGGAAAATTATTTGATTATTGTGTTTGTTGTTTTTATTCTACTGTTAACGTAAGATTTTTTTATGATTTTCCAGCACTACATAGAATTACATGTTAATAATTTTTTTAAACTTTGAACGCTTCTCATTTGTTTATTTTTAGGTTGAGAATAGTTATGTACTGAATATTTTTTGTTCAAAATATTATGATGATCAAAAATATGTACAAATAATACAATGTTCAAACCCTATGTAGAGGTAAATGACAAATAAAGACTATCTATCTATCTATCTAACGCAGCAAGCAAAAGCGGTCCTATTCACTTTCCAGGTACTGTTTAAAGTTAATTTTACCAAACAGATTGATACATAGATAGATAGCGAAAAGAAAATTGCAGATGAGTAGGAATAGCACATTTAGGTAAGAATTTACTGAAAATGACAAAGTATTATGTAGAATGTATGATGGGAAGGACAAATAGAAAGGAGGAATAATCAAAATGCGATTAGAAAGGGTAAATAGTGAACTAGATTCAGAAACGACATGCAAATCAAATGCGACATAGTGTTACCGAAAACCCCACTTATGTTGAAGAAGATAGCCTTATGCTAACATTGTAAACGAAACCATTCAAACTAAAGCGGAATCTGAAAACACCAGTGGAAACACTATCTGAAAATATACTATATAAAAACGGTGAAGAACGTCAACAGTGGACACGGATATACCAACGCCAAGAACATTCAGAAGGAAGATACGACTGTTAGACAGATTTTCGCCTGCCGGCTATCGTTAGCTAAGGGTTCGGTATGAAATGTCGCGGTGTTTACGTAATTCACATTTTTAATACCAAAGAGCGCACAAAGCGTCTACTCTATCACTGATGTTGTAAATATTTAATTAGAACCTGAAATGCACCACACTAGTTTACGCAGATCTATACAATAATATCAACTAGAAGAATCTGTAAAATATTCAATGCACAGTTTAGTAGCGAATGCTGAAAAAATAGCATATAATTTGAAAAAAATGGTACCTGACACATATGTATTTACCTGTATATTAGTACACTAATAATGTCAGAGATTACGGTTTTCTCTTACAAAACAAGGTAGTAGGCGAAGAAAACGTCCATCTCGTTACCTACACATAAACACATACATACAGTACCGGGGCAAGGTAATAATAATAAAAGAACCCTCATTTTTTTTTAAATTGATTGGATATTTTATGACACGCGCATACACTTACATGACTTACATACACTTACTTAAAATCATGTTGGATTCCGTTCACTATTCACTGATTAAGACATCACTATTACCATCATCATTTTCATCATCATCGTGGTGTCCTGTTCGTGTAGCTGTGCCGCGTTGTGCTCGTGAAACATCATCATCAACCATCATCATCATCACGATGATAATAATGATCGTTGCAACGAGCGGTGTTGTACGCGATCAGAGGCGGCTGCGATTGTAAACCTAACGATCACCTCGTTCGGAATGGGTGGTGGGTCTCACGTATTGTTGCTCTTTTGTTTTACCTACCACAGTGCCGATATTTCATCGGTACTTTTAATAAATAGAAAGTTAAATCAGCGGTGCTTACAACCGCGCACTGAAGGATAGAGACATGTTTGAATTAAAATGAATTGGTTACCGTGTGTACTTATAACATAAAGGGTTCGAAAGCAAGTTTTTTTTTAATTTTATCGATAAATCGATGGAAAATTGTGGGTTTGAAGGACGCCGTGTAGTAATTTCGCATATTCTACCGCATCTTGTGATTGTGTGCTTGATCTTGCGATGCCTTCCAACCGATTTATATGTAGGTATATTTAAATACATATACTACTATCATATTTTTAGTCGCACAAACGGTAAGGTTTTAAATGATTATATTTATGTATAGTATCAAAGATATATTCTAATTTTGTGTGATAAACAGTTAACAATTACTTTTCTTACTTAATAATATCAATTTCAATTATAATCTATACTTTTCATACTAGTTACAAAGTGGATGATACATAAGCAGTGCGATGGACTTTTAATGACGTTATAAAGAAGTTTTGTGATTGTAACATATCTTGTTTTGTAGATTTTTCGAATTAGAATGAACTGGAATATTGGCTACTAGTTCAATATTTCTCCAAATTAGAGCTGATTATAGATATTCATATTACATAGAGGTTTACTTCACAAATAATTACCCATGCAGCAAATGTCTACTGTGAGATTCAAACAGATTGTCAATTCCGCATTCATAGATAATGGCAGAGTGTAGGTATGTGCTGCCTTTTTGTAATGAAGGTTTGACCCAAGTCAGTGGCGGAACACAAGGAAGTAAACAAACCTGTCATAACAAAGAAAACATAACCTACATTTGACTTCGCAATATATATATACTTATTTGTACAATATGACTATAATATATCGTTTTATAAAGTACCTGGTTGTTGTTTAGTCATATTGTACAAGCAATAAAACAACCACGTCAGTTTACATTAAACGGTTGTTTATTTTTCTACGGTAAAATATTACTACTAGAAAAGCAACTAATATTTTAGTTTGTTTAAAAACTTACTATACTAGAGGCTGTAGAAGCTGAAACCAAAATATGCAATATCTTTTAATTTTTTTGTATTTTGATATCTAGCGTGTCGTATGTTGAAAATATGTGTCTTATTGTGTTTCTATAACATATGTGTTATTCTCGTCGAGTTTTTCATTTTCTGTAATTGTAAAAATACGAAATAGAATTACAGAGCAAAGATGTAATTATGTATAAGAACTCATTTTATTCAGATTAATCCGAAAGCCAACAGACCTGTTTTTGTTAAGTTGTAAATACTACACAGTTGTAAATACTACATTAGAATGTAGTATTTCATTGTATGAGAAGAAACTCTCGTGGTTTTGATTTATGGAGAAGCTGGAAAGAATTCTGAGAATGCTTTTCTGGGGTTTATTTTTTAACAGCTTTTTACTACTGCTAAATCAACCGAGAAATGGATCTGTCGAGCAACAGTCACTGGAGAAAATAATGAAAATAATTGTGTTAAATATTAGAACTAGTTCGTGGTTCCGAATTACCAAGTGGCGAATTTTAAAAGGGTCATAAATATCATCCATGTTAAACAGTTTTCGATCATTTACCTTCCAGGACGCTGATTTCTAAAGTCAGATATCCTTTTATTAGTAAGCTTCCAAACAACACGATACGATGTTCTGCACTCTATCTCGTTCGAGAACTGAATTCGCAGTCTTTGTCGAGAGCTTGCGCGTGACGATTTTGTACCCCAATTCCCCGCAATTCATTGTTGACGTCTTGCGCCAGCTCCTCACTTTAGATATTGAAAACTTAAATATTACACTGCTGCAAGAAATTAACGCACCATATAGTAAGCGATAATGAATTCGTTGCAGGTCGACTGGTGACAAGTTCTCTTTAAAGACAAATCCAGATTTTGTCTTTATAACTGTGATAGACGCGTTCGTGTGTACAAACGGCCAAATGAACGATGCTCAGTGCAACATTCTGAATACCACATTATTTGATGGAGGTTCTGTCATGGTCTAGGGAGCCATATCTTTAACAGCGAGTACGGATTTAGTAGTGTTAAATAATGGGACTCTGAATGTTGATCGGTACATATTGGACATCCTCCAAGACTATGTTGTGCCATTCGCGCCTTATATCGGATCAATTTTTTTTATTAATGCAAAATAATGTGCGACCGCACAGTGCTCGCATAGTTCAAAATTATATTGAGACTGTTGGAATCAACACCACGAACTGGCCAGCAAGAAGTCCAGATCTCAACCCAATACAGCATGTCTGGGACATGCTTAGTAGACGCCTACAAGGTTATCCGAACCCTGTCAACAACCTGGAAGAGGTGGGGCGCCGCCTTGTTGAAATATGGAATGGATTGGAATAGAATGACATAAGCTCGCTTATTTTGAGCATAAGTCGCTGATGTGAAGCCATTATTAGAAGCAGAAGAGACATACTCGATAATAAGGTATTTTTTTTTTAAATTTGGCTAATTAAGATTTTCGAATTTTGCCGTTTTTCATTGATTTTCACTGTCGTTTAATTTGCAAAGGCTAATTTAGTAAGAGATTATCCAAAGTTGAGTATTAATGGTTGTTAGTGATCGAAGAATTGAATATACTTTTCCATCCCGTCATATACTATTGTTTTCTAAAGAATTTCTTAGTGGTCGGTTAATTTTTCGGAGGATCATTATCGTTATAATTATAAATTTACAATTCGAAAATATTTGAAATTGTTCGCGATATTGTAAACATAATCCTATATGCACACTGGGATTACTACAAACAATTACGCAACTTTACTAATGCCACCATTAAAATTGAAAAAAAAGCCTACTTCGAGTTTATATCACGGAATCGGTCTAGTAAGTCACTCTTTAAACACCTGGAGCATCTAGGCCTATCGAGAGGCAAGAAAGTAGATATTCCTGACTCTTTATGTGACGTTAATAAAATTAATGACTATATCATTAATTCTATCCCAAGGGCAAGCGTTCTCCCAGCCACAATTAGCGATTCGACATATTGTTCGCCAACTTTTTCCTTCGATACAGTAGACATTCCCGTGGTCGCGGGCATGATTAATAGAATTAAGTCTAGGTCTGTTGGCCATGAAGATCTTAGTATCCTCATGATCACAATGTGCTGTCCGTACATATTACCTTTCATTACCCATATTTTAAATTCCTGTATTATCGAGCACAAATTTCCTAATAAATGGAAACACGCATCGATCATTCCCTTAGCAAAAAATAGTAACCCTAAACAATTAAAAGATTTGAGGCCAATCAGTATTCTACCAGTCATATCTAAGGTCTTGGAAAAAATAATGTTTACTCAGATAAGCGAATTTGCCAACAAGAACTCTTTGCTTTCACCTGTACAATCAGGTTTTAGGGCGGGATATGGCTGTGAAACTGCTCGTCTTAAGGTGACGGACGACATCATCTCATCTACGGATAGAGGTCAGATAACGGTTTTGACTCTGTTGGACTTTACTAAAGCATTCGATACGGTTCAACACGATGGTTTGATTCGAATTCTGCACGCAGCTGGCTTTTCTGCCAACTCCTTGCAATTTATCGGCAGCTTTCTCAGTGATCGTAAACAGAGTGTTAGACTGCATAATGTAGTTTCCGAGCCAATGTGTCTTAGTCAGGGTGTGCCGCAAGGTTCTATACTCAGCCCGTTGCTGTTCTCCTTATATACCCGGAATATGCCAGCATGTATTACATCTTCATCTATACACATGTACGCAGACGACATTCAACTCTATAAATCGTTCAAACCGCAAGACTGGCTCTGGTCTGTTGAAGACCTTAACTCTGATTTGACCTCCTTACTTGCTGTATCTACACAGCTTAATTTAAATGTTAATCCCTCTAAATCGCAGGTAATTTTGTTTGGAAACCCCAACACTTGTAAGGAGTTGCGAAGGGTGCTGGAAGTGAAGGTAAATGGTTCAGTTTTGCCTATTGCGGACAGTGTCAGAGACTTGGGACTCATTCTGGATAACAGCTTCAGATTCCGAGAACAGATTAGTCGGTACATTAGAAATTCATACCTCACTATGAAAACTCTCTATCCCCACAGATCCACTTTAAATACCCACATCAAGATCAGACTTTGTGAATCACTTATACTTTCGCGATTTGCGTATTGCTCGGTTGTCTATGACCCAGCAATCGATTCCAACACAGAATACCGGATCCAAAAGGTGCAGAATTCCTGTTTACGCTATATTTTCGGCATTAGAAAATTTGAGCATGTATCCCATAAACTGAAGGATTGCGGCTGGTTGAACATGCGGCGTAGACGTGAACTGCGGACTTTGTGTTTATTCCATGAAATTCTAACCACAAAGACACCTTCTTATTTGTACAATAAAATTACATTTCGTACCGACGTGCACAATATTACAACCCGTCACGCAACCTCATTTCCCCGCCGCTACATAAGACATCTCTGTTTGAGCGTTCTTTTTCCTACAATGTATACAGTAAATACAATTATCTACCAAGTACACTGAAATCACTAGCGCCAGGTGTATTTAAAAGAAAACTTAGGTCGTTTCTGGCGTCACTATGACCCATCATATCTATTTATTTTGAGTCGTGCCGAGAACATTAAACTTTTTGATTTGTTAAACATATCTGCATCAATATAGTTTTGGGACATATATGGTTGCAGAATATTGGACTTGGGGTATCTATGTATATATAATTTTGTTTTGCATTGGGCTTTTTTTTTTCTTTTTTTATCAAGGCCTGAGTTGTAAAGCAGACTTTGTCTGAACTCCGCCTTGAGATTTGCCACATACATATGTAGCTTTCAATTTGATTTCTTTTTTCTTATTGATTATATTGATTATACAGTTTCTTGTTTTTGTTTTTTTTTGTTTTTTTGTTTTGTTTTCTGTTATGGCAAATAAAGGTTATTATTATTATTATTATTATTATTATTATTATTATTATTATTATTATTATTATTAGTATTATTATTATTATTATTATTATTATTATTATTATTATATATCATTGAATTTCTTTATCTCTAGATAATTTTGTTGATAGGCATGGCTAGATGTTTGTTATAATTATTTGAGACGAATTAAATGTCTATTTTATTCCACTGGCGAAGTTGTAACGACAACCTAATAAATTGTAAAGGTCTTGGAATAAATTGATCCTTAATCAAATTACAAGCGTTTGGGGCCGATATCATCCATAACTTTTGGCTTAACCAGTTCTCGTCCATACATCAGCAAATGCTGAAATGTTATAACGAATTGTTGAGAGACCCATATCTAATACCTCAGTTGATGACCGAAGGGGCCACATATCTAATACCAAAAACAACGGCATTTGTTCCGGATCCAGCAAAATATAGACCCATTACATGTCTCCCGAAGATGTACAAGGTACTGACGGGAGCATTGGAAAATAAGGTATATAAACATCTCGATGTTAATAAATGACTGGGCGAAGAACGGAAAGGATGCAGAAGGGGTTCACGCGCTTACAAGGAACAACTGCTAATTGACACCGTTATTACTGAGTCTATCGAGCAAACAAAGGGCAACCTTACTATGGTGTACATTGACTACCAACACGCGTTGGACAGTGTACCACACTCCTAGCTACGAGAGGTGAGAATTATACGGGGTGGAAGATCACATTAAGTTGTTACTGCACCATGCCATGAATAGATGGAACACATGCCTGTGGACGAACACACCTAACGGAAACATGGAGTTCGGGCACATCGCCATAAAGAGAGGAATATTCCATGGAGATTCACTGAGATCACGCTGACCGTTAACAGCGCTCTTGAATACGCAAGGCAAAGGTGTAACGATTTATGACACATACACCAATGTATCTCAGCTTTGGTATATGAACGATCTGAAGCTGTATGCCAGCAGTAGGTATAGGGCCACTTGGGCCACCCCCCACCACTCCTACCTTTGGTAGGTGTCGGCGACCAATTCAAATGACTCACGAATATGGCGCGGGATTTGAATTAGCTGTTGTGATTTAACTGCTACCCGTTGTGATTTAAACCGCTACGTGTTATAATTGGACTACTACCTGTTATCATTGAACTGTTACCTGATTTGAACGGCCTTTCAACGGCTATATCTGTTGTATTTAATCAGCGTCCTCTGGCTATCAGGTCAATCATAACAGGTACCAGTTCAATTATAACAGGTAGCGGTTCAATCACAACAGCTAATTCAAATCCCGCGCCATATTCGTGAGTCATTTGAATTGGTAGCCGACACCTACCAAAGATAGGAGTTGTGAGGGGTGGCCCAAGTGGCCCTGTACCTACTGCCAGCCAACCCAATCACCTCCCGGAACTATTAGCCGTTGTGGGTAAAGTCAGCAATGAAAGTGCATTTTGATCTAAACAAATCCAGAGTCAGCCGTATCCAGCGGAGCAATTAGATACAAAGTGATTGACCCTCACCCAGACATAGGAGCAAAAAGTCAGTGAAACGAAAAGATCTTGCCTTTCCGCATTTGCCATGGAATTTGGGAAACTACAGAAAACCAACTTCAGAAAGAATATACCGTGGTTTGAATCCGCTATCGGCGGATTAAGAAGCATCAGTGGAATAAATCTTGTAACGAAGGAAACAAAAACAGATTCGGCGATGATCCAAAAATTGTTGTACTCTGGCAGCTTACTCCGAATTCTTGACTCGTCTTTTGTACTGTAACCCGACTTTGACATTGATATTTTCATTACCTGTAACCCGATAAAAAAGTCCTTGTAAATGTTATGTCCAGAGTCTGTTTTCGTAATTTTCTGAATTAATTTCAGTACTTACTTATCCCGCTCATTTTTGCCAAAGTGATTTCCGTTGAATAAGTGAGCTGTAGATCTTGCACATCTCCCATTCCTATAATACGAAGTCACTAATTCCACATGTTCTTCAAGCGAATAGACCATTATTAGTTAATTGTGAGTTTATGATAATACCGAAAGTAAACTGCAGTAAAGACCATTTACGTGATGCGTGCATACGGGCTATCGGAATCTTCTATGACAATACTTGATACTGAATTGGTGACCACTAGTGCTGGGGCAGTGTTAATTGTATCAAACAACAACAAATAATTTGTATTGAAAATATTGTCTGTATTAGCATATCATAATATTAAAATATTGCTCTCGTTATTTTGTTCCATTGATAGTTTATACTTTGAACAGGATATGTAACATATAATAATTTCAGCTTCCGCTTACAGATAAGCGAAACAAACAGTGTTAATATAAGTTTCAAGCCAAAACTGTGTTAATAACTATGTGGGACTGTTTGGTAGTTTTATAGTATACTCCAACGTATGTACATGTTTTCATGGAGTTGATTCTCTACTATGTATGTACTTACATGCCATGTGAAAAAGTAGATACACCTACCCTAAATTAAGACATTGAGCGTAATTAAGTTATTATCTCTTGTTACAAAATATAGCGAAATACTGTGAACGTAAAAAAGTAATTAAAAAGGCGTTTGAAATTAAAATATTCATTTCGGTTACGTCTTATTATCTGTCCGAGGTAAAGAGTTTTAAATTACTTTAATTACGTTCTGTTTTAGGGGCCTTCACGTTTCAACCGAGTGACTGATTAACTGACTTCAGCTAATGCAAGGATGCATGCAATATATGTACATAACACATATATTGAAAGTGATTTATTAAAACTCACTATCGATGTTTTTAATGAGACAAGGCTTCAGCAATAATATGAGTGTGTGAGCAATAACTATTTCACTTTTACTTCAAGCAGACTGTGTTTAGTGCTGGTAATATAGTTCATAGAAAATATATTTATGTAGGTATCTGTAATGTGGTTCAACACATTTTTTTTCTGAAGTAGTATATTTGAAGTAGGATATTTTTAGTTTAAGGTTTCAATTAGTGAAAATCTAAGAATTTTTTAAAATAAGTAAATTTTCAAAATAATAGAATTGCTTATTTGAAAATTTATGAGCTTCCTGGTTGAATAAAGTTGTGCTAGCTAGACTGTCACCAGTTTTCATCAACACAGACATAAAGTTTTGTATAGTTTTTTTTGCTCTAAATTGCATTGAAATTGAAAAATAAACATATGTATATGCACGACCTTAGTTTCATAATCAATTAGTTCCAATCAGATCATCATCATCATCATCATCAATTGTTGAGCTCGAGATATTGTTGCTGTTTATGTAAATGAATACCTAACTGCACAGATTAGGGAAAATACATTATTATTATTTCTTAAACTTTCAAATTTATAAGATGTATTTAATCCGTTTTAAATAATTTTAAGTTTGAATTTTTAGTATGGTGCGGTGTAGGAAATTTAGTGTAGTCTTCTAAAATCGTTATCTGCTAAATGTCGATCGGTAGGTCTTATATTTAAAATTAAATTAAACAACGATTAGTACTGAGCGTCGTTTATCGTAGAATGAATTGACATAGCGGCCATGCCTTTACATATGTATATCAGGTGTTATTTATTAATATTGCTTGCTTTACTAGCAAAACAAGTATAGGATGTGTTTAAATCTGTAAAAAAGTTTGCTCCAAAAACTTAAATCTTGGGTTTCTCAACGATGTTTCGGTAAAAAAAATTAAGCAGGGATCTTTGACAACTAACTAATTAGTGCACTTCTTTTAAGTCACTGATAGTGAAGGGGTACGTTTAATATTTTAACATTTTTAAATTATGCCTAAGTATAAAATTTCAATAAATATATTGCCTAGTAATTTCAAATTCAAATATGTACATACTTATGGGCTAATAAATCTATACAGCGTGCTTCATTAATTATGGGAAATATTTTAATTGGAGATACGACGACGTGACAAATAATGACCATTGACCAAAAATAGCGTTATTCCAATTCGCACCGTTTCGAGATGAAGGTCTTCAAAGTTCCAGAAGAAAAGTGGCATTTACTGATCGTGATATTATAAATAAGTAATGATCAGTTTATTTGTCATAAGTTGTTTTTCAAATTTTGTTAATATTGATAATATTATTAATTTCACCCGTGACATAGAATTTGAGTGTTGGCCTACCCGAATTTTTGCTGTTTAAACTATTTTTAGCCACAAATCCTTCCGAATTTTCTCGTTTTTCTCGAAAACCAAGCGCGATAGGAAGTTTCTACAAGAGGACCTTATTTTTGGCATTGTAACTGGTCTATTAGGTGATGCAAATTTTGTGCTTGTAAATCAAAAAATAAAAAAGTTCTATTGATGTTAACACAAAGGGATATTTTTTCTCTTTGCTGTAATTTTGCTACTTCGGAAAATTCCACGATAAGAAGCATCTAATAATGCTAAATCGCCATGTCAAATTTTATTTTCATAGAAAAGGTAGATTAGCTTAAATATGGAAAAAACAATTTTTTTTTCTGGAACTTTGAAGATCTTCATCTCGAAAACGGTGCGATTTTGGATAAGGCTATTTTTGGTCAAAGGTCATTATTTGATCCGTAGTATCTCCAGTTAATATAATTTCCATAATTAATGAAGCAGCCTGTATAATTATGTAATATGGTAATATGTTTATCAATGCATTCATGCGCAAACATTCTTATGACACTTGTTGGCACACTCTTTTACTGTTTCATTCTTTAAATGTTTTAAAAGCTGTAAGAAAATTGACACGTTTGATTCGCAAACTATAGGTAATCTAGTCTTTTTGCCGTTAATATATGTATACCGTGTGTTCACAGAATCACATAATCATTCCCAACGTGGGGATCTCCCTTATTACGAGAGATATAGATTTGGTTAAATGAGATGAAATTCTCCTGAAGTAAAATGGTATTGTACCCTATAAATAGGATAGGTATTTGCCATAGTTCAGACGCTATGGCAAAAAGTGAAATTTTGAGATTTCGATTTTTTAAATAACTCAGTTGTTTTAAGAGTAAGTTGAATTTAATTCTTAGTCACTTTCTTAGAGTGTACTTTATTAATAGTAATCTAGTGATGTATTCAAATTTGTCAGATGTGTCACTGTAGTTGAGTTACAACTGTCAACTTAATTTTTTCTTATAGGGCTCATAGTTCGCTATGACACTTTAAAAAAGAGGATTTTTTGTCTTTCCAAAAATGTATAATTTAACATATCCAATATGAAAGCTAATGACAAAAAAACAAAAAAGTTTTATTTTTACGCTAGTAGGTAAGAGCATCGGTCGTGCTTCGAAAACAAAAACGAAATCTAAGTAAATGTCATTGCAATTGTTTGTTGTCGTTAAGTTTGTTTTATGTGTATTTTACTTGATCAGAAGGTAAGAAAATAGTGCAACAAAATTTAATTTATTGTTGAAATCAAATTAATTCGATATTTATTATTACATAATTAATAAATGTGTATTGCTATGTTATCTTCTTACATTCGGTGTCACCAAAATTTTACGAATACCGCCGCGCCATACCTAGTCCAGTATCCAAAATAAGGCAACCTCACTTGTCTACTTACAATATTTTAAACCAACCAAACGAAACTAAAGAAATTGAAAATGTATGTGAATAGACCAAGACTACCCCTTTACAAGCAGTTGAAAATCCTAACACGTCAACTCGTGAATTTCAATATAACATCGGTATACCCAAATCTACTGTACATAAGATTTTGAAATCCTACAAATATCATCCGTATAATACACTGTATGTCAATCTTTAAAACCGGGGAATAATGAAAGAACAGAATTTTGCGAACACTCGATAATGCCAATTTTCCTGCTACAATATAATGGTTTGATGAAACAGATACACAAACAACGGTTTATTCAACAGATACGATTTTTGATTTTGGTCTACAAAAAACGCAAATGTGCTGAGACCTGCACAACATCAAGTACATTTTGGGATATATTTGGTATCATTAGGATGGTGCCTCAGCACATAATTGAAGAATTGTAACCAGTTACCGCACTGAGCATTTTTGTAATAAGTGGATCGAAACTCCTGAACCGATTACTTGAAGACAAAATCTACTACCAAATCTACTAACAAATCGTAGCTATGACGTAGATGAAGCTATGTAGTAACACATGAACATTTGCAGATATCCCAAAGCGTATTTTACACAAAACTGTTAAAACTACTATTGACAGATTATACCTAGGTTTGAAAAATAAAGGTCAAATGTTTAAACATTTTTTATAGTTTTTTGTTTTGATTTTGTTTAATGTTAAATTTAAATAAGTAACTTTGAAGAATTCTACTTTAATAAACAATTGTTTTAAAGTAATTTTCTTTACTTCTTTGTTTACAAAACCGTCTACTGATGCTCTTACCTACATACAGCATTCCAACCTTACTATTCAGTATTGTCTCTTATGGGTTATATACATCTTTTACTATATTAAGCAATTTGTAATAAATTGTCTTCTTTTATTTCAAAGCGATGGTGCCAAATCAATTAATATGCTTGCAGTTCGTAGTGCTGGTGTAACTTCAGAACATAGTGTAAATATAACTAAAATCGTTTCGAAAATCAATACGTATCTAACCTAATTTTTTAAAATAACTCAAAAAATCACTTTTACCAGAGCGTCTGAACCACGTTAAATATCTAAAGTTTTTTTATGGGGTTCAATACCATTTTACCTCAGGAGAATTTCATCTCATTTAACCAAATCTGTATCTCTCGTAATCAGAGAGATCCGCATGTTGAGAATGATTCTGTGGACACACGGTATATCATATGAACGTTCTCGTACAGTGCTTAATAGCTAACATATTTATTTATATCAGTTGATTGAAATTTCAAAAATTCAACGCACCTAATTATGAAATTGAGTTTATTTACATTTGGCTGTAAACTACAGCGCGACAAACTAACACTTTGTGCAAGCGAAACGATTGCAGTGTTCTTAAAACGCACAGAAAATTTCTTATGTATGCAATACTTGTCCTTATAATTAAATCATATTGATTTCACAGGCCTGCGTTTTTTTTAACTTTCTAAAAATTGTTTTAAATTTGATAGCTGATTCTTATGTGTTTTTAGGTGCTGACTCCACATATGAACTCTAATTTTCTCCATCACGTAAAGATTTTTCATAAAAAGGCTTCAAATTAATTCTTTTTTAAATTAAAAATAATTTTTTGTTACATTTGGAATTTATTTACAAAGGATATAAAAAACAAAATTACTTACAAATAGCATTAAATCTAATGAAAAGAAACAGTAAAATACTATTTATGTCTTTACAAGTCCTTATAATATTTTTTCCTTTGTCCTGCCATACTCCTTTCTGTGCTTTTCCTTCTGTAATCTCGTAGTAGACCATCCCTTTTTAACATCCAACAATAATCAGCTATCATGCTTATATTCCATCTTCCTTGGTATCTTCTCTCCATCTCTTTTAGGTCTTGGTGGAACCTTTCCCCCTGATCCTCACTTACTGCACCAAGATTTTCAAGGAAGTCGAAACGCAAATCTAGAAAATGGACCTTCAAACTCATGTTACAGCCTAAGGTTTTGAATTTTTCTCACATATTTTGCACAATATTTTTATTATCTTCATGTTATTTGTTGGCAAGAAAATTTGTAACCACATTTTTGAAGGCTATCCATGCTTGTTTTTCTGCTTCCTCCATTTTAGATTCAAAATTTTCATCTTTCATAAGCTTTCTTATATCCGGGCCAACAGAAACACCCTCCTTTATCTTTGCTTCTGACAAGCGAGGAAACTGGCTGCAAACATAGTTGAAGCACTCTCCATCTTTTTTCAATGTCTTCACAAATTGTTTCATTAACCCCTAGTTTTATATGTAATGGAGGAAACAAAGCTTTGCTCGGGTCTACTATTTTCTTTCTTTCAATGATTTTCATTCCAGGTTGTCAGGTTTGTCTTGGTGACCACATCTTCTTACAATAGTGCTGCTTTCTATCACGACTATCCCACTCACACAACAAATAAAGATATTTAGTATAACCACAGTATAACCAGTAAGGACATTTGACCAATTTTCATTGCATCGGTTTTTGTGCGCGGAAGCGAATAGTTCATCTTAACAGTATGACGGATTGTTTATGTTTTGTGTTTTGAGAAGAATTTAACGCTCATAATTATTTATCGTGCTGTTTGATAAAGAAGTGTTCGGTATATGTTATACCATTTTTGTTTATATATGTATATAGTGTAGTGTGGTGTAGTGCGTAACGTGTATATATGTAGTATATAGGAATAAGTGTAGTCAGCTATGTACTGTTCGTAATTTAGTTTGTTATGTAGGTATCTTATTACTAAACCTTTTTAGCTGCAATATGCATGTAATAACATACTTTTAATATTACAACTTTTGCGTTTAACTTCCGTTAAACCTTCCAATTAAATTGAATAAATAATTATATTGTATAAACAAGGGTATTATTTACAGTTGGTAGCATTTAGTTACTTTTATATATCACTACGATGAAGTTAGATACAGAATAAAGTGTTGTTAAGAAGACGGTGTATATTTTATTCCGACCTACTCTGGAAATAAAAGTAAGCCGGCGAGGGTTACATTTTCTTTTTACAATTCAACGTTACTATTTCAATTATCAAAATAATTACTATTTTCGCGGTTTCGCATACATTCAATTTTATTGATTTGGTCATCCTGTTAAGATGCCCCTAACTTCACTGTATACTTAGAGGCTATTCAAAAATATACATAAAAGATCAAAGGTGCCGACACAAATGTCCTTTGTTGTCCAAGTAACAAACAAAGAACTTTCAAATCACCTCAAATTGTCCAGCTTTGAGCCTTGTAACGAATTTGAATTAAAAGTAGCTCAAATAACACTCTTTTAAATGAATTGAATGGCCCACTGGTACAGAAGCACATTTACTTCCATTCTGTAGAAGAACGGCCTTAAGGCTGCTTTTTGACGAGTCAGTAAAGAGTCTCCAGAACAGAAACATTATATTCTATGTGGAATTGTTCTATGAGCCCGGGTACATCATTACAGAAAACTAGTGCATCTTCTTCGGAATAATATCGAGCAAACTCTTTCTCTCTGTTCCTAAACGAGTAAAATGTTGTGCTAGGTGCTAACAATTTTTTTCTTCAACCTTGAGCCTAAAAGCTCAGCTGAGTCCTTAGGAAGGTTTAAGTCCCTCAACAAATCAGTTAATTCAGTTTTGGCTCATCACTTCCAGTCTCATAGTAATCACTTCCCTCCTCCAGCTTACTTGCGCATGTACGTGAAACCATTTCATCATCAGATACATCATCTAATGAATCTGGTAGTGAAGGAACATGTATTTCTGGTCGATGAGGTATAGGACGTGTTCCGGATCGAAGGTTTGGGTAAACGATGTCTTTTTTGTTTTTTAAATTGAATCCGTGTACCACACACGAACAAAAATAACAATCATCGCTATGATTGATCGGTTCTCTCCAAACCATAGGCACTCCAAAGCGAAAAGACTGTTTTTTACCTTGTTACCATTGGCGAAGGTCTTCAACACACACTGAACAAACCTTATGAGGAGCCCAAGGTTTGTCTTGGTCCACTAATTTCACACCAAAATATGCGAAATATACTTTTTTTTTTAATCTGTAATGTTTCTTTGTTGTTTTTTTACTGTAAACTTTCCACAAATATAGCAGCAAGAGTTGGGACATTGACACAGCCTCTTGATGCCATTGGAATTTAATTTAAAAAAACTCGTGAAATAAAAATTAAATTAACTCAGCAACTAATCACAAATGTCAACTAAGTAGTTGAATTTGTGTAATTACACAAATTCACACCACAGTCGTAAAGAAGATATTGAATGAACTAACTGTTTTGTCTAGAATGGCAATATGTTTGTAGTGGAGGTGGGGAGGTAGACATGCAGTAACAGGAAGATGATGGATCATGTCTTGCGACATGCTCAATTATTTCTATTTGTATAGTAAAATCATAAATCTAGTGTATGTTTATTCTGAATATCAACTTCTCATAAGTTAACAAAATGTGATAGTTTATTTAAACAACGGTTTAACAATATTGTCCTTTACAAAAAGAGTAATACACGCAGATCACAAAACCCCAGATTGTAAAAAAACCTTACGTGATGGAATTTTTTAAATAATTTTCCCATTTTCAGCACCAAAAAATCTATTGAAATCACTGTATAAAATTCAGACAATTTTACCAACGCAGGCCTATGTTTTCTACAGCTATTTGATATACTGTATTGTATGTACTACATACCGTGTGAACGCCTGCGAGCGGTCGATACCTAACCTGTCTGTGTACGCTATATACTACTGTATAATGGTATTGGCAAAAATAACTTGCTGCATCTTAGTGCAGCGATACATTAGATTTCCTGTCGAGCGGGCGATCGCGGGCAAGAAGTTCAAGTCTGTCTTTGCAGACTGGGAGTGAGATAGGCATAGAATTGTTGTTGCATACTAGCATGCGTATTTCTTCACACATCCCTCAATAAAGCGCGTTCTGAGTGGTAACGGGCGTTTTAAAAATTGAATATTATACGCCGGATCAGAAGCTGTTTATGGTAAAATAATTTTACGGTGGGAATTGTTCGGAAATAACTAGGGTAGGTAGTTATTAGTTAGATAGATCGCCCGCTGGATAGGAAGTCTAATGTACCGTTGAAGTATGATGCGGTAAGCTATTTTTGCCAATGCAATCGTACAGTAGAATATAGCGTACACAGGTTAGGTATCGACCACTCGCAGGCGTTCACACGGTATGTACATAAATATATAGGTAACTACATATCTGAGGTTTATCTTCAAAACTAAAAGGTATTGGTTGGTAGTACTGACTGAGCTCTTTCTACATTCAATTAAACGGTACCTCTCTAAACAATCATAGAAAAATACGCTCTTAACCGTAAATTTAATTAACATTAAAAGCGACTTGCAGCGTCAATCATACTAATGGGTGTTTAATAGACTTTTTATACAACATGATTCTGCATTTTAAATAATAAAATATATACCTATACATTGGTATAGTATATAAGAATGGTGTAAATAAGTATTACTTAATATTGTTTCTTTGTCGGGGAAAATTGGTGGCAAACTTGTTCTAGTCGAACTAGGGGTCATAGATTTGCGTTCGGTAAAGCTAATATTAATAATTACATATTTTGTATACCGTATGTCCCTGATTGAGTTTACAGCTGGTATGATTGACCAAAAATTTTCGAATTGCAATTTCATATTCTGCGATCCCGCCCTGCTTGATCTGAAACTTATTTTTGGTTTACTTTCGATTTCTGAAAATCAAGTAGGCGTTGACAGCTGAGTAAACACTATTTTAGTTCTATGTAAGTAAACTATGTTTTCCGTTCATGGTACGCCAGTGTTACTAACAAAAGTGATGAAAAGTTATGGCGTTTTGTAAATTTCTATGATAATCGGTCTACTTGGATAAAATCCAGTATTAGGCAGTATTGCAATTGAAACAGCAATAATACCGTGAGGTGGCTTAATAATTTCAAAAACAAAAAAACATCGATTACCTGTTAAGTATTTATTGTAGTGTGACATGTGTCATTATCCCTTAATCCTTTTAATCCTTTTTTTAAATTACTAATCACCGGGAATATTTTGTTAAAGTCAATGTATGGTGTGGTATTTCATATTATGGAATAATAGGGCCATATTTTTTTGATAAGAACGTTAACCAACAGACATAGATACTTTAATATGCTGGTGAGGTGAGTTTCCTCTCAATTACCGGCTGTCAATGTATTTCTACCACGATGGCTATCTAGCGCATTATTCACAAATTGTTGTGAGTTGGTTAAACCGTAAATTTGGTCGCCGCTGGATGGGCACAAATGGTCCAGTTTTATGGCCACCAAGAAGCTCAGATTTGACTATTACCGATTTTTATTTGTGGGGACGTTTAAAGCAACTAGTGATGCAGTCAATTTACCCAATGATGCGGAGGTATTAAAAAACCCTATACAAGATGCTATATCCTCCTCACCAATTGCGAAAATCCGGAGTAACTTTGGGGAACTAGAGATTGTAGCGTGTAATACTTGTTTTTTGTATTAATAATTAAATTAAAAAGTTCTTATATTTCTTCTTTTTGTGATCATTAACCTATCTCAACCTATGATTGCAGTTTCAATTGCAGATTTGTTTCTTTAAAGTCAACCTGACACAAAGTTGACACAAAACGAAGTTGAAACTAAGGTTGATACAAAAGCAAACCGACCAATACTGGATTTTATCAAAGTAGGCCGATCATTCTCAAAATTGCATCATGGGATGCATCAATAGCGGTAGTATCCCCCGCGAGCAGCGCGTACCATCCCTACGCATCGTGTGGCAATGAGAGAAATGGTCATGCCTCCTCAATTCGCCTCCATAGCTGCTCAACGTTAGCCGGGGGAGTCGGATAACGTTGAAGTCTCCAACCGATTATATCCCAGACATGTTCGATCGGATTCAGATTCGGAGAACGACCTGGCCATGGAAACATTCGTATATGGTGCTCTTCGAGCGTTGTCCTGCATATACAGCAGATATGTGCGCGGACAAACGCAGGGAAGCGCAGAGGGGCGTCATGGCGATCCGTCATCGGCTGCTGTACACGCAGCAGACGTGTACGTCCTCCATATGTAACAACATCCCATACCATAATGCCCTGCTGGCGGTGGATATGGTGTGGTTGAACACACTGCTCGAGTAGACGCTCACTACTGTTATATATGTACATACATGTAAAAATACACATGCGCACAATATATATATATATAGACACATACACCTTTATAGACAACGCATACACGATTCATACGCTCAACTAATTTGTAAAATAGGATAAGTGAATAAACGGTTATTATACATTCTTTTGTCTTACTACACACCATTCGTACACCTCAATACACGATAAAAGTGGCGACGAGTTAAAAAGGAAAAAACTACACTGGAACTGTGGAATTGGACAGCACGAAAACAGCAAGGTTAGGAGTGAGTTAGGAAAATACATATTTTTTCAATTACATTTACGCAAATACATACATAATTTCTAATACAAATTTAGAAATAAAAAAAAAATACAATCCCGAGTGATCCTCTTAATTATACCCGTCGTTCAGGGGCCTCTATAACCTACGCCTTGACAGCCCTCTAGGAAATTCCGTTTTTCCCAAAAAAAAAAAATCCTATTTTAAATACAAAATGGAAGAAGCATTAACACAAATTGCTAATGTATTACAACAACTACAATCTATGCAAAGTAAAATAGTCGAAAAACAAAACATAAATCAAGCTGATCTTAGAGGCATACATTTTCAACAATTCGATGAATCCACTGAAACATTTGACTCATACGTACAGAGGTTAGAACATTATTTAGAATTACGAAATTTAAAGGAAAATACAGATGAAAATGATAAAAAACGTGTTCAAATTTTGATTAGTTGTCTAGGATCAAAATACTATCAAATTCTATCGAATCTTACAGCACCAAATCTTCCAAAAGAACAGAAATACGGTGAACTAATTGACTTATTACGTACACACATATCGCCTAAACCAAGCGAAATTGCAGAACAACACAAATTTTCAGTTAGATTACAGCATGAAGGCGAAAGTAGTACGAATTTCCAAGCAGAATTGAAAAAGTTAACAAAAAATTGTAATTACTTTTGCGAAAACTGTAAAAAGCCTACATTAAATACACATCTCAGATCGCAATTTATTGAAGGAGTTCGTGACAATGAGATAAGAGTACGGTTATTGCAACAAAGTACGAATATTACTTTCGAAGCGGTAAAGTTAGCTTTAGCAATTGAATCGTCCAAACAAGAAAGTAAAGAAATTCAAAATCCGTTACAAGTAAATCTTATAAATAAAAATACAGTTCACAAGCAAGATAACATTAAGCTGAAAACATCTGATACGAAGTCAAATAGCGCGAAATTTAAATGTTTTAAATGCGGAAAGAGTAATCACAAAGCTAATGAACGCAAAGCTAAGAATTTACATTGCGAAACCTGTGGCAAATCTGGTCATGTAAAATACGTTTGTTTTAAAACAACGAGAGGTAAGCAAAATCAGTTAGAAGAAATCTCAGAAGATCCTACAAAAGAGACAGTAACTTACACCATTAACTCAATCAATCAAATAAACAAAGGAAAATGCGATAAATAGATAGTTGAAGTACAAATTGAAGATAAGAAATGTGAGATGGAGGTAGATACAGGAGCAGCTGTTTCTACAATATCCTTGAAGCAATTTAAAGCTAAATATGCTCAAAAGCTTATTCAACCAACTTCGATATTATTACGGACTTATACAGGTAAAGTTATTAAGCCTGTGGGAAAAAGCAGAGTTAAGATCAAGTACGAAAATCAAACGACTGACGGTGACATTTACGTATTAAATGGTAATATGGACACTATATTAGGTCGAGACTGGTTAGCGAAAATTAAAATAAACTGGAGTCAACTACATAAATTAACTACTGGAAGTGAAGATGATTACAAATCAAAAATGCAGAATTTATTAAATAAATTTGATTTTTTGTTTACAAATGAATTAGATAAGATATATAAAAGAGAATGCAAATTACAAACTACGGAGTGTACACCGATTTTCATGCGGCCCAGACCAGTTCCATATTCATTAAAAGACAAAGTAGAACCTGAGTTAGAAAGATTAGAGAAACTCGAAATAATAGAGAAGATTACATATTCAAGTTGGGGAAGCCCAATTGTGCCTGTTGTTAAGAAAAATGGTGAAATACTTTTATGCGCCGATTACAAGGCTACATTAAACAAACTTTTAAAGGATGACAAGTATCCTATACCAAGAGTTGAAGACCTGTTCGCGAAAATGAGCGGAGGATAATATTTCTGCACGCTTGATATAAGCCAAGCATATCTACATATGCCAGTTGATGATGAAAGCGACATGTTACAAGCTATAAGTACGCATAAAGGTACATACAAGGTGAAACGATTAATGTTTGGAATAAAAATAGCGCCAAACGTATGGCAACGATTCATGGATCAATTGTTGATAGACATCAAAGGAGTTGCATGTTTTTTTGATGATATCATGGTTCAAGGGTCGACTTACGAAGAGTTGTTATACAACCTGGAAGCAGTATTCAAACGTTTAAGAGAAAATAATTTACACTTAAACCAAGAGAAGTGCCAATTTTTTGTGAGCTCGATTACATACTTAGGTCACAAAATCGATAAAGATGGACTACATCCACTTCCGGATAAAGTAGAAGCCATAGTGAATTGTTCCAGACCGAAGAATGTCAATGACGTAAGAACATTTTTGGGATTGGTGAACTACTACTAGAAATTTTTACCAAATTTGGCATCCAAATTGCATCCAATCAACAAATTACTACAAAAAGATATACCATTTACATGGAATTCACAATGCGAAAAGGTGTTTACAGAATTGAAGAAAGAAATTAGCAGCGACAAAGTACTAATTCCTTATACACCTGAACTGCCATTAATATTAGCGACAGACGCATCACCAACAGGATTAGGAGCAGTTATTTCACACGTACTGCCAGACAAGAGTGAACGTCCGATAGCATTTGCGTCAAGATCTTTGACCGACTCAGAGAAGAATTACAGTCAAATTGATAAGGAGTCAACAGCTATTGTGTGGGAACTGAAAAAGTTCTTTCATTACTGCTATCGTAGAGAAACCATCTTAATGACAGACCATAAACCACTTACGAGAATACTACGACCTGGAAAGGATTTACCGGCAACATCAGCTACGCCTACTACATTACGCCAGCTTCATGGCAGGATTTACATATGAGATCATATACAGGAATACGAAGGAGCATGCAAATGCCGATTATTTATCACGATTTGCTTTACATCATACTAAAACAGAAACACTAGATGAGGAAGCAACGTACTATCTTAGTCAAATACAAATTTTACCAGTGACTAGAAATGAAATTAGGAAAGAAACAAGGAAAGACACAGAACTAACAAAAATTATAAATGAAATTCAAGGAGAATTACCAGCTACAGATCAAACATTAACGCAATTTACCCTACAAGACGGATGTTTATTTAATGGTATTCGAATAGCCATACCAAGAACTTTAAGAGAGCGAATATTGGAAGAATTACATACAGCCCATACTGGAATTGTTAGAATGAAGAACTTAGCTAGAAGTTACGTATGGTGAAAAAAAAATACGTATGGTGGAGAGGAATCGACAACGATATTGAGAAACTGGTGAGACAGTGCCGACATTGCCAAATTAACAGGAACGATCCGAGAATAGTTACGCCTACCCATCCTTGGGAATATCCGAAGACACCATGGAATAGAATACATGTGGATTACGTCGGACCAATTTCATGAACGTTATTTTCTAATTATTGTAGACGCTTACACCAAATATCTTGAAGTGATACCAACAAATTCAATGTCCAGCAAGATTACAATTTCAAAATTACGAGAAACATTTGCTCGATTTGGATTGCCAGTATCATTAGTCAGTGACAATGGACCAGCATTTAGATCACGAGAATTTGAAGAATTTACGAAGTCTAATGGTATCATATATAAATTCACAGCCCCTTACCATCCAGCGACCAATGGTCAAGCCGAACGCTACGTTCAAACGAAGTTGGCGAGCTATGATTTCAGAAGGAGGAGACATAGACTTGAAACTATGTAGATTTCTGATGCAAAATAGGAAAGTTCCAAATACAACAACAGGAGAGAGCCCAGCTGAAATGCTTTTAAAAGGACCATATAGAACAGTACTAGACTTGGTTAAAAGGAATTTACATGAAGAGAAAAATGAACAGTTACCTTTATCTACAAATGAAAGACAGTTAGGGATAGGAGACCGAGTTATGGTTCGATTCTACGATAATAAAGAGTGCAAATGGAAAGCAGGAACAGTAACAGACAGATTGGGACGATTACACTACGAGGTACAAGTTGATGGTCAAAGTCATCGAAGACATGTAGATCAAGTAAGAAAAACCAACTACGCTGGATCTAATCCCAGTAGCAGCATATCTATACCTGAAGGGAGAAATGAAGTGGAGACTAATGGGAATGACCCGAATGACCACGAAGCACACCCTGCATCACAACCAATGGAGGTGGAACCAAACGTAGAAACAGTTACCCAACCGGAGATTGAGACTACAACCACTACAGAGACATCAACCGGTGCACCAACGCTTCGACGCTCAACCAGAAACCGGAAACCACCGTCCCGTTTGAACCTAAAGCGAGGAGGAAGATGTTATATATGTACATGTAAAAATACACATGCGCACAATATATATATAGACACATACACCTTTATGGACAACGCATACACGATTCATACGCTAAACTAATTTGTAAAATAGGATAAGTGAATAAACGGTTATTATACATTCTTTTGTCTTACTACACACCATTCGTACACCTCAATACACGACAACTACCAAACAAAATTAGTGCATCACCAATGCCTAATTCGAATCTTGATTAGTCGGAAAAGAAAATTTGCCGCGATTCAGCAACCCACCGATGCCTTGCGTTGACCTACTGGTAGCGTCTGCGGCGGTGTTCGGGAGTGAGTGGAAGCCGCTGTAACGTACGGAGCGCTTGCAGTTCACCCTCTACCAAACGTCCCCGCGGCGTCTCTTCCTGCTGGTTAAACTGCTCCAAGTTACTTTTGAGGACGACGCACGCGACGTTACAGAAGGGTGCAGTTCTCGCGTGCTGTGGTCACGCGGGGCCGTCCCGCTCGCGGTTGAAGGCGCGTACGTCTTACCTCAGTCACACACTGTAGTATATTACCCAGATAATGACGCTAAGACGGTGCCTATTACTGCAGTACTTGTTAAGATTAACTCACAATATTTCCAGATACGACCGTGAAAAGCACGAGAGAACCTTTGTAATGTAAATATTATCATGACAAGAATTATACCGCTTATTTAACGGCTCCACGCGGCAAGATTTGCGCCCGGATAAAGCGGATGAGGGTTCGAGACCATTGCGATTTGAGTGTCGCTTTCTTCATCCGTTGTTACAGCCATGGGATATTTTGCACGCTTATAGCAATAGAGCACGCCGTTTATCATGCGGCCACAGCAGTACCACATGATAATCAAAAGGGACAACAGCTAATTTTTCTATTGTTATCCAGGGTGCGTCGATTGGGTACCTTGAATGCATTGTATTCGGACCCGCCATTTTGTAAACTCTGTGTTTATGTTTTGAAAGTTGACAGTTCACTATATGAATCGTGTAGGTAAATATACCCAACAATATTTAATCGTCCTTAACGTTCAAGAGCATTACATCTGACTGCTACTTGGTTAAAAATTAAGAAGCAAACAAAACAAAAGAAAAACAATGTGTATTACTAAATTAATACATTATTGCAACTACCATTTGTCTTTGATGTTCAGACGATATCATCTTAGAATTGATAAGAAATAGTCCATTACTTTTATTGTTCTACAATAACCAATTTTTTTTACTTAGTCACAACCAATAACTAATACATTTGTTCGTGGAACCAGTTTAATAGAAAATCCAATGCGCAAATGAAATTTAATACCAAGAAAAAAAACTTATTTGAAAACAGGTGTTTTTAAGTATATTGTGTCAATCTTTGGAATCATATAAAAGCCTTTTGTTTGCTACTTTAATCCAGCAAACAACTATTAATATTGCAGGAAATTGAGGTAACTCCACAATTAATATTACGTAACCAAACTTCCCATTTACTGAAGATATAAGTACTTGAAAATTCTTAGTTCTTAATAAAACAAAAGAGATTTGTATAACATATTTATTATAATAATCTAAAAACACGTTACAACTGTTTTAATTATATTAATTTCATATTCTTACTCTTTTGGGTAACAAAATCTTTTAGTATTTTAAGGCAGAATACAGTCTCAGGCGACAATATAATGATAACAAATACTTTAAAGGAGCTCAGTACATGGAGGATCATAAAGCACTTGTTCAAATAATGTTAGTAAGTTGTAACCTACCCTTTTCAAAGGAGCCAAATGTAAAAAGTTAATATAAAAAAAATGAAATTAAAAATATTTGTTCTAACTTATAAATATATATAATAAAATTTTCATGTGGTATTTGAAGTTGGCCATAAATACCTGAAGTATTGGTATAAGTTTTAAAATGGCAAACAGTGCAGAAGGTAACAAATCAGTAGAATGTTCTCGCAATAAGTTTTCACAATTGTGACACGAATGTTTTGCTAAAGATTTTTTTATTAAATAGCCACAGACATACATATGTAAATGCATTTTGTGTTGGTTAGTTTATGCTTATATAATCTTTTGTATCTATAACTATTTCTGGAATTGTGGTCCTTGTATGAGATTCAAAAAATTCTTGTATATGACTAGGGCTTGGATTATTTAATTGATTAAGTATTAAATCGAAATCCATCCACATAAAGAAAATATTTCATAAGTTCTCCTGAATTGAATGCAGGTCGGATTTCTTACGTTTCCACATTATTGGCGAATAGTTACAAAGGAATTTTCAAGACTGTCTTGCTAAATTCTACGAGTGTATAGGGTCCGTTTACCTAGATCTTACCACATAACTAATAATGTGTTCAATGTAATACGCCAACATTAAAAATTCCTTACAGTGTTGGTAATATCTTTTGATGTTTTATCAAATAACTTTATGTTTCCAAACATATTTATCATCTCCTTGTGTAGCTGACTTCTCCTTTAAAAGGATCCTTTTGCTTATTAGACGTACCACTTGACGAATTCAATAAATCAAATAATTTAATCATGTTACTCAGAACCGTAACGGTACCAATAGCATTTGTCGGTAAAGCACCAAGTATGTGGACATACTAGCAGAAACGGCGCGCCTGATAATCTGGGCGGCTAATTTTATCCATATTTTTTCGAAGTTGTTTAGATGTATGTGGGATTCTGTCAATTTTGGCGCACATCTAATCGGCATTTCTTTGTCCTTTTCATAAAATATCTCGACATACTTTTTATCAGTTGAGTATAACCTATTTTTTTGAAGAAAACTAGATTTTGTATTTTAAAAATAAATTCCGTGTGGCTTCTAAAAGATGTGGAGTATCGTAGATATAAAATTTGTGATCATCAATATTGAAAAATGGTTTCGCCGTTGTTACGCCTTTTTTAGCGCAAAACTAATAAAATTTGATCCAGCAGCAGATATTATTGCTCGCACATGCAAACCAATTTCGAATAATTTCCTAATTGTGTTACACCCAAAATTATCGAGCTCAATGTGAGCGCATATACTATGTGTGAATACATCTCCAACTGCCTGCTTCCAATTTACATGGACACCTTCAGCAAATAATACCAACACAGAATTTGCTGGAAGAGCGAATGAGCTGCCATTAACCTTATGGAATCCCACAATCTCATCTGCGGTAATGTTGTAATAAAGATTTGATTTTAGAGACTTTCCGTCCATACATAGTATACATACTCTAGCTTCTTCATTAAATTGAAATAGTTTAAGTTCGATTGCCAACACTGCAGTACAAATTTCTGGAGATATGTTCCAATGCTGTGTTCAGAGACGTAATGTTCCTATGTGTTGTAATTTAATTATTCTGGACAAATATTTATATACCTTTGGACTGAGTTTTTGTTTTTTGCGGTAAGTTTCACAACAGTTGACAATTCTGGTGTTAAAAATAAATTAGTCACGTAATAATTTCTCCAACAATCGCAATTTCTTCCTTTTTATTCTTAAAGCATTTCTCAACTTAGTTTTGCGTGGAGATATTGCAAAAGAGACTTTTCACACTGAGTGCTGGCTAAACTTATAGTAGGCTGTACTTGAATTCCCATACTACCTAGAATAAAGACAAAATAAATTAAATACAGAAAAGAGGTAATTAAAGTGATGTGTAAACTAAGATAGATCTATTTGTAATATACATACATACTTTGAAATATTTGAATGCCATGCATAAAAAGTACTTTTACTTGTGATTAATTGATACCATGATGATACCAAACTCAGTTGCAATAGAACAATTTGTGTGAATTCCTGAGATAATTGTGGTATGTCCCCTTCTGACAGCATATCATCTAATCTACTACAACAATGGTTTAGTATAAATAAAGGGAATCTTATTTTACTAGAGAACGATAAATTGGAATTAGAGGATTAGTACTTTTGCAGAAGTAAATTTGTTAGAATTATTTTAAATGTAAATACTTACAATTGACATGTAACTCTGCTGAGGTTGAAGGGATCTCGGTTGATTGCATAGACACAATAGGCATTTACGATAATTGGAGCGGTAGATACGTTCCAGTAACTGTGGTAATCAGCTGACTGGTTACCGGTAGATAGAATAGTAAGTATTTATCGAACGCCCTTGTTGATCACGCAGTTGTGCGCAGTTGCATTTTGACATTGCTGCTATGTTTATGGATCTACCGCATGAGGAGTACAAATACTCTAAGAACACCACATACGTCATCACAGCGCTGGAATCGAAAAATTAGTCGGTCGAGTCCATTATAGCGTTTTGGGTACGGTCGGTTGTCAGCAGCTGTCAGTAGCGTCGCTTGAGTAGTGAGTAGTATTGTTTTGGTTTTGTCTCAGTTTCTCTGTTAACTAACTTATTCTGCTTTTATAATACATATATAACGGTTTTTTTTAAACTACACCTTATAATAATATACTTTATAGGTACGTACAATAAATAATACATTTAATATGTATGGTATTAATGATTTTATAATTTTTAGGTTAGAAAATGTCAACATCGACTAAAATTTGCAAAGGAAGAATCCTTCACAGTCAGGCACGTGAAATTATTGCGAACGTTTTACAATTTATGAAAGACGAAGCTGCAAATAAGTGTTGCACAATCCCCATAACCAACTTTAAAGAGCGGTTAATCGCTGCAACAAGCATTGCGGAAAGAACGTCCAGAGATATTGTAAAAGAAGCTGATGATGTACGATTGGGGGCAGCAAGTGGGTTTTCATCTCCTTCTAAAAAGAGAAAGCGTCCAAGTCCTAAAATCTCTATACCTGAACGTGAAACAGAGGTTATAAGAACGATTGTATACAATTTCAATGTAACTGAAAAAAGGAGCCTCACACTTAAAGGTAGGTTTCTGTTATGCATTTATCGTATGTATTACATTGATTATGTTTTGTTTCGTAAAAGGTATATACGATAAAATCAAAGAATATGATTTGATGGAGGTCTGTCAGCTCTTTCCAAGGTATTAAAGAATGTGGGACTTTGAGAAAATCAGCATAATGTACTCCGGTTGCCTCCATATCACCCAGAGTTAAATCCCATTGAAAAGATATGGGCTGCTGTTAAAAATTGGATGGCTGCTAGAAATATTATCTTCAAACTTGCAGATGTGGAAACATTAGTGATGGAAATATTTGCAGTTATTTCTGTTGAAGAATGGGCATCGGTTTGCAATCATGTCAACAAAATTGTCGAGGAATATATGCAGAATGAACATATAATTATGGGTCGTACGAAGAACTTTTATCAGACGAAGAAAATGCTACTGCTCAAACTTTAAATGATGAAGTGTCAGATTAGTATTAAATACTTTTAAAGAATGCAATTTAAATTTAAAATTATAGAAATAAAATTGTATATGACCATACTGTATTGTGTATTACTTACATAAATAGTAGAGAAATAAATTGTATGAATTGTTTTATTAAGTATAAGCTAGTAAGTTTTTAGCTACATATGTACATATATTCCATGTTATAAAGCTTTGCTAAATAAACTCGCTCAAAATACCGATATTGCTTATTGCATGAACTTTTGTTTAAATTTGTTTATAACTTCAAAAAATTACATAACAAACAAGTATATTTTTCTATAGCGTTCATGTACCTATTTCTTGGTTGCACTGTTTTACAATTTTCTTTGGCTGGATGGAATTTTAATGTACTTTGTGTACCTACTTAAATTAATATCGCCGCCGCCACTGTTGATTTTAGTTCGTATATTAGACGTTATGACGTATGTGGTGTTCTTAGAGTATTTGTACTCTATCTATTCGAAGAGCAGATCCAGCTGGTAGAGTACGATTTTTATAAGAAGTACATGTACATACGTCATCATGCGCTATGAACGAAAACGCGTTCGGACGAACAATAATGAATTCATAACCTTAATGTGCTTCTACTTAATTTTTCTAGGTTATGCGATAATGTTTACATTTTATACCCCTTTTTAAAATTTATTACGACGCTAATGGTAAGTACAATTCGCGCATCGTAGCCGTGACGTACATGTACTTCTTATAAAAATCGGACATGTATCTGACACATAAAGTACAATTATCAACGCGCAGTTACATGTACCGGCATTATCGAACGCTTTCGGTACACACCGCACCGGTGTGGAGCGCTCCAATTATCGTAAACGCCTATATTCTCTACAAAATGTGACTGTACGCGAAGCATTCACTATAATATTTTAAAGTAAATTTGTATACTTTCATCGCCCACCAACATTAGGTATGTATTAATTGTTTAAGAGTTTATATAAACATTTATAATTCTCACCTAATTCTGTAGCTGTTAATGGTTTACTGGATCACGATAGAACAGTGTTGGTATGGCATGAGATTGCAAACGATTTTTCAGGTTATCGAAAAACATTTTATCCTCGAAATGTTTAGCACATACACAGGTATTTTTCCTTCAATTAAGACCTCTTTTCAACAAATCTTTACGCTCACATATCTTCAGCCATTCTAAAGTCCTGCAGAAGAAGACCAAAATTTGAAATATGTATGTATCTTAACAAAATACTTACAGTTTATCATTTTTAGGGTAGAGGAGAAAGCTATATCCCTCATTTTCTTTTGTATTATTCATACACATGGGAACACTATACCACCGACGACTAGTTTTGTTTATATTCATTTTGTGTATTTTATTATACAATTTAGGCACTAAACTAATCTAAAAATTAAACCTATGCACCAAAAACAAGTCTGTACAAGTTAAAACGTTCAAAATATCAATAATAAAACAACAACGGCACTAGCAAGATAGCACTCAAAACATAAACACGGAGTTTATCAAATGGCAATTTGGCTTTCTTCGCATGAATTCCATGATCGGCTCGTGTCCCTTCTACTTATCCTGTGGTAGTACTCACAATATATAAGTACATATATTGTGAGTACTATTTTTAAAAATAGTTATTTTTATTGTGATAAGATACTTATTAATAAGTAATACTTCAATACAAAAAATACCCTTACTTGTATAAGTATAAAAAAGAGCAATAAAGAAGTACGTGTGTTTCATTTCTGTTTCCGTAGCAAGAAGTGATTACATAACAATCATTTTATCTATTGTCACGTAGCTGAAAATTGTACTTATGAAATATTAATCAGAATACATAAGCGCAATTTAAATAGTTAAACAAACTGGTCATTTCCATTTTGAGAACGAACTATCCCTTCAAAGAAGGGATACGTTTGAATCTGTCAACCTACCTAATAAAATATACGGTTTAAGGAGAAAGGATGATGTGTAGATGGGAGTGGCACAAAGCCAACATGTTCAATAAATTTGTAAACACGGTTTAATCTTCCTCTTAATTTAATTAGACACCTAAGCTGTAACCACGGTTTTCAAAGGCATTTCATTATTCGTGATGCTATCTCAGGGCGGTTGTTGATATTTCTTGGAACTCGTGGAATCCCGCTTTTGGTATTAATCTTGTTATTTTTGAATTACTGATTGTAAGTATGCAAGGTTTTTTATTGTATTTTTTTAAATACGTAATGAGATAGATATTTAACATTTTAAGGCAAAAGAATTTGAATTAAGTATATTACACCAAGGATAGTATCAAATGTTTGCGTTTATGGCACCATCGTTTTGTTCTGTGGTTTAATTTACGAGATAAATACAAAAAGTATTCAGTTATTTGGTTTAACCACGTTGCAGCAAGAGAAGGTTAACATGTTTACCCTGGAAACTAAGAAACCATAAACCGAACTAATAAATTTATGTCCAAATGAGAAACATGATGTTCCGAAAAATAACATTTTCTTTTAACATGATGGTGCACCTCCCCATTACGCAGTACCTGTCCGTGCTTATTTAGATAAAGTGTTCTCGAATTATTAGGGAGAAGGAGCCAGCCAGATGGCAAGATTTTACACTTAAAAAGCAAAGTATACGTTAGTAGCGAATGTAGAAGAGTTAAATGAAAGAATTCGTCAGGTCGTATACCTCCTGAAATTATTGACCATATTCAACAAGAATTTATTAATCGTCTTACGGTTACTGTCAGGTAGCCAACGATGAATAATTGCAACATTTACTTTAATCATTATCATTAATTTTAGAAAAATAAATAATAATAAATAAAGTAAATGTTTTTTTTTTCATTTTTTTATCAAATCTACATACGCTAACGTAATCATATTTTTAACGATGACATGCTTTTTCAATTGGCATGGTCGCAATTGGATGTTGCCATTTAAAAAGATTAACAATACGTCATATCTCCAATGACGATTATGTTACAAATACGGGTTGTACCTATGTCCAAAAATGCTTTTGCTTAAAAGCAAATCCAGGTATTAGACGATTTTTTCGAAAAACTCTCAATTTCACAAATAATGAATTTATTCGTTACTATTCTCAGTCGGTTTGTCCTCTTGTAGTAAAATACACAAGTTCGTGATGTCATTGCTGAATTATTGATATATTTCGCTTTAATACTTAAACATTTGCGGTGAAATTTATATCAAAACCAATAACTCAATCGTGACTTTCACCTGGCATGTGGTTTTATTAGAATTATAATTGTGCAACTTAGAAGCTTGTATTGTTTAGTTTCGTTCGTGTTTATTAAAAGTTTATTCACAAAACAGCAAAAAAAGAAGAACATTTCTATACGTGTCCATATAAAAAGACATTTTCGATACTGGATAAAACCGTGCTTTGGATTGTGATTGTAACTGTACTAGAAGTAGACCTTTTACTGAAACAATGCCTGCGACTACTACAATTTCCATGCGATCCCAAACGGCAAAGACCAAGAAAGTTCAGGTGGAAACCTGCAGTGCCTCCAATACTAGCTATGTCTCAATAGTTAGTCGGGAAAGAGAAAAAAATCCCGAAGGTGCACTTTTGGTAGAATTAAGGGACAAACTGGCTACTGCTAATTACCAAGTTAAAGAACTAGAGGAGAAAATTGAACAGAAAGATTATAAAATAGAATATTTAAACAACAAATGCGAAAACCAACACAAAATAATAGAGAATCTACGCCGTTATCAATATCAAGGTTGAGCTTGATATTGATATTGATACTTGGAGCAATACCTTGTATTCATCTATGTCATGTGGCTTTTCCAGCATGTAACTTTGGTAAGTCATATTGCTACTTCATTGCTAATAAATAATGAAGATTACCACTCTCCGCTTCTTACTTTGTTTACTGATAACGTAGAGGGCTGCTGCTTGCTTTTACATCTAGAACAGATAATCCTATTGAAGGTCGCAGAATCTTACTGAACTCCAGTTATTTCAGTTATTACATATTTGCGGGTATAATATTGAACAGTGGATACGAAAGTCTTATATTCGTCGCAAAATAATATAAACATTGCCGACTATTGTTATATATTGTTAAATTATTAAAGTTACTTGGTGAAATGGACAGCTTATATATTGGTAGGTATAATAGTAACAGTAACAATGTAGTACCTATGTCATGAAAATTAATTACAATATATTAGGCACAATATAAACCGGGTGCATATTTTATTTTTGTTGAAACACAATTCTATATATTCGTACATATTTACATACGTTATGTATACATTGGTAGCTTTAAGAAAAAAGCCAAATATGTGAAATATTTTTTGTTGTTCGAACCCAGCAGCTATTGTGTATTGGTATTCCCGCTTGGAATTCTCTCTACTATATCTATTGCCTGTTAAAATTCCTCTTGGTTGCTAGTTTTTCTCGAAAGTACAATAAAAACGCTAAAGGACTGTGCTCGAGTAATTAAAATTGTTTAATGTTCGATGCGGTTACCGCTGTTACAAGTCCGTTTCTTGGAAATTAAGAGGACAGGATTCAAGACAAATGCTTTAGAATCGAAGGGAGTATTTTTTATCGTATTTGTTACGGAGAAGTTTAATCAAACAACCGGATTTAGTTGCTATGCATGTATGTATGTAATTATGTAAGTGCCTATCGACCTAGGTAAAGTGTAAACTAACCGCATATACGAATATCATGTGGCGTTTATGTTCTAAAAAAACAGAAAGTGCATTTTAATGTATAGCAATATATGTATGTACACATATTAATAATGGAACAAAAATATGAAACTAATTGCTTTTCAATGTGCTTCATTTTCTTTTTAAATTGGTAAACGTGCTTTAAACCGCGTATTTCTACTCATATGATCACTAATATATAACTGTAATTAATAGACTACAATTTGGGCATGACATAATTGTGGCAGTTTTTTTTTTTTATTTACAAAATACACAACGAACTTAAATTGTAAGCAAAACTTGAACTATTTTTATTTATGACAATTACAGTGTTATGGTTACAACATGACATTTAAAACCAACATATTATAATACACATATGCAGGACATTGGTTCGATGTGAGTGACACCTCAGTCCTTTTTAGACACAACAATAACGATAAAAGTGAAACACACACGTTATCTAGGAAAGCAAATGAGCTTACTTTTTGTTATAGCCAAGGTAAATTGATTTCTGCAACATAAACGTTTAAAACTCATTTACATAAAATTAGGTACATATGTACCGAAAGTATTACTAACATAGTAACACTACTATATTACAATAAATAGATTGATTGCGTTAGTATATTTAATTAAGGGTTTAAAATTAACGAAAAAGGCGAAAATTTAACCAACGAACAATTCATTGCAGCAATACCCCGCGACCTATAATATGCAAGTTCCTGTATAGCATATGTACTTGAATATAATTGATTCAAGTACTACATGAATATTAGCAACACCAACAAATTGAGTCCGTTGATATACTTTATAAGATGACAATAGTTACATCCCTCTGAAGAAGTATAATGATGATAAAATAATATTTTGTGTGCTTGTCCGTCGCTTTTATTCAGTCTCTAGTACCACAGAGCATGCCAGCTGAGTATGTGTACAAGTGCGTGGGCCTTCTATGTATGTTGGCGTACCGTATAAGTTTCGACATTATGCATCTTACTGTACGAGGCAATTTAGATAAAGAAAGTGCATACCTCTACAAGAAGAAACCATCTAAGCTGTATTTATTTAGACATAGGGAATGGAAGAGGAATGTGATAACGCTCTCATGGCAATATATAAATATTAACTTCTATTAATGCCGGTGTAAGTTATTATAAAGATCTAAATATATTTTATAATTACTGAATTATTTAAGAAATCATTACTTTTATTATTATACCTAATGTAAGTACTGATCAGTGCCGACTTGTGGTCGTAAGCATGGGGTGTTTACGAAATCAACAACATGCAAATTTTTAACTAAAATCGTATAAAAAAATTACTTAATGTAGCAGGTAGCTATCCTTTATTACAGTCACTTTTCACGCTTAACGTCTAAATTGTATTACACTGCTTGAAAATAAAGTCCATTCTTCTGTTCTTGTTCTCGACAAACTTATTTATAACAGCTTCATTGACGTCGGACAAATCTTGTATAAATTGCTGTTAGGTAGATAATGTTGCTAAGGCCGCCAGTCTTCTTTGATACATAGAACTTAGCAAAAATGTTATTCGCTTCAATGTTGAAAAACTTCGTTCCGCTTCAGCTGTGGTCGTTGGAATAGTTATTAAAATTTCTAAGAGAGCAGAGGTGGCAGATAATATATCTTGAAGGTTATTATTTGTTATGAATTTCAAATGATGAATGGCACCACCTAGCCGAAATCACGAAAGATGATCTTTACATTATCCATAAATTACTAAGCGTGAAGTTATCCACACTTTTCCAGCCACACTTTTCCATCGACACGACAGTTCGAATGAAGTAGCTATTGCAATATATTGTCAACCGCTGTGACTTTCTTATTCGTTTTAAAACAAAAAATCGTACGACGTAAATGATATTGAGTGATCCTCTCAAGTAAAGGTTAATCTATCAAATCATCCATCAATTTTACGCGACAGGATGCTCATAACCGCCATGGATGTCTTATTTATCCGAGTGCCTCGATACCGACCACATACAATACTTTAACATGATGGACTTATACCAAATAAACGACCAAATTTATTTGGCTGGCGGTTTGCGACCCCCAAAAGCAACAGAAATCATAAAAACAGCTGGTACAGTCTAAACGCCATGAATGTCTTCTTTATCCGAGTGCCTCGATACCGACCACATACAATATTTTAGCACAATGGAGTTATACCAAATCAACACTCAAATTTATTTGGCTAGCGGTTTGTGACCCCCAAAAGTAACAAAAATCGTAAAACCGTGGCTGGGATAGTTTAAATGCCACAGATGTCTTATTTGTCCGAGTGCCGATACCGATCACATACAATACTTTAACATAATGGACTTATACCAAATCAACGACCAAGTTTATTTGGTTATCCTAGCGTTTAAACTATCCCAGCCTGATTTTTCGATTTTTGTTGCTTTTGGGGGTTACAAACCGCCAGCCAAATAAATTTGAGTGTTGATTTGGTGTAAGTTCTTCATACTAAAATATTGTATGTGGTCGGTATCGAGGCACTCGGACAAATAAGACATCCGTGGCGTTTAAACTATCCTAGACACTGTTTTACAATTTTTGTTGCTTTTGATGGTTCTAAGCCTCCTGTCGGGTAAAATTGATGGATGATTTGATAGATTAACGTTTACTTGAGAGGATCACTCAATATCTTTCATATCGAACGATTTTTTGTTTTAAAACGCATAAGAATGTTACAGCGATTGACAGTATTTTGCAATATCTACTTCATTCGCACTCTCGTGTCGATGGAAAGGTGTGGTTGGAAAAGTGTGGATACCTTCACGCATATCATAAATTAACGTACGAATTAAATCAGTACTTCTGATTCATATTTTAGATATCGTACTTCCGGTAGAATTTTAAAAATGCTATTGCCTGTAACGAATTGTCAAACTATAAGGTTAATGTCAACTATAATACATACACTTACTTTATTGATGTTATTTACAGGGCTTTCATTTAATACCAAAACCCACGTGACCTCTTTTAGGTATAAAACCCATTTAACGGTATGGTAAAGTATCTACATATGTATTTAAAAAAATAAAATTCCCTGCGGTTTAAATTTTCATATCTACATTGTGCAGTTCTTCTATAGTGATATTATTTATCTCTTCCCGTATAGCTGTTTCAAGTTCTTCTAAATTGTGTAATTTCTTTCTGAGGACTTTATTTTTTAATTGCCGAACAAATAAAAATCTAATGGTGTCAAGTCTGTTTTCACTTATTAGTCTATCATCAAAAAATTGTCTGAGATGTTCGTGCGTATCTCTGTGTGCGGAGGTATTATCTTCCTGAAAGAACCCTTGTAGCTCATCAGTGTGGTTGTGGTATAAATTCGTTTAATATGGCACGATATCGTTCAGATGTAATGGTTTCATGGAAAAATATTGGTCCGATAATTCTTCGTGTAGACACTGCTGCATAATTTCCTATTTTTATACGATGTAAATTGATTTCGACAAATTTATCTTCAAAACGAAGAATTATAACATGCCTGTGGTGTTTCAATGCATCGTAATCAATATCAAAATCTGGGAACGCCTCAGTGAATTGTTCAATACAACTTTGTAGAGAATAATTCCAATTCCCATTATCTTCCCGTGTACCGCCTCTGTGATATGCCTCTATAATAGAGGCATCATGCTCCAGTGTAAACACATTATGATAATCTGAAACAACAATTCTTATTTTGATTGTTATTACAATTAATGTGCTACAAACTTACAAAGCACACACCGTATTATTTCTTGGTAGTTAAAAAAAACTTTTAAGACAATTAACAAAAATGCATGCATAAAATAATAATGAAAACAACGACTGAACGACACAAACAGAGACGTATAAAATCTGTCAAATATCGCCTAGCAACTCAAGTTAGACCGGTCAGATAACTTAGGAATATTGCTTGTTTTACCAACATATTATTTACGTTATCTTACGTCAGAGATCACGTGGATTTCGATTCTAAATGAAGGCTCTGTACTTATCTGAATTTTATTACACTAAAATGTATATCTATACCCAACGTAATTTCTGGTTGCAAAAATCCACGATGCCGCTATTTACCAGCAGAGTTTTATGAGCATTTCGCACTAATTTTTAAAGGATCTACTTCTCGCTGTAATAAGATATATGTATTAATATGAAAGTAGTCAAATGTAATAGAGTTTCTATGTCTTGCACGAATGATAATGCCAATAAAGGCCCATTGTTTTGGTTTCCTTTTCAAAATATTCAGCAACTTTAATATTAACTGCTGAGATTGAGAACGCAAGGTTCATAATGGTTACGTTTACACCGACACACTTTAGTACGAGAACTAAGGACCATATGAGAACTATATTAGCACAAATCAGGATGCACAGATACAGGTATGCCAACGCGCATCTTATGCATACATCATTGCGAAGCATTAATTGTTAAATACAAATCCCGCCTGCAAAATCAGCGATGTTAACCTGTCTTGAAATAAATTTCAAATGTAATTTGCCTCGCACTGACGTCATGCGCGGCTTTGACGATATTTGGTTTTGAAGCGAGTATACCTCTATCTGTGTATCCTGGCACAAATAATTTCGTGCGATCGGTGTAAACACTTGCGCACCAAATTAGTTCGGTCCTGTGCTCGCAAGAGGACCTCACCAATTATAGTTCGGAAGTGAACCAACATTACCGGTATAAACGCACTTGGACCTGAGCAAACGAACAAACTCAAACATGTCATCTGCTGAGAATGGTTGAAACTTTACCCCCCACAGAAGTTGTCCAGAGTTGGCAGGGGTTTTCAAAAACGAATATGTAAGCTTCTGAATAGTTGTAAAGATATTCTTCATTATTTTTCTTATACATAATTCTAAATCATCTGGCATTTTTAAATACCATAGGCATCTAGATACATTAATAATTAAAGAACACCAAATCGTACAAAAAACTATTACATATTTGGCGTATTCTGTAAAAATACAAAGACCTTAGTATTGATACCATTCGATAGATAATTAAGAAATACATTTCCTGGTAAGTCAAAAAATATGGCGTCATATTTAAATTAATCAAGTTATACCTACACACTTAAAACACTAGATCACTATCACCTACAGGACACCAAACACTTGGATAAATGCCAACGCGTGCAATGCTGTCATTATCGAGTTCAAACCAGTTTTATTATCGCCTTGATAATGACACGATAATGACAGAAGTTTTGCAATGAAGAAAGATATGTGTTCACCTTAAATACATATAGTCAAAATCACGAAAGATGAGCCCTACGTCATCAAAAAATTAACGTATGAATTAAATCAGTACTTCTGATTCATATTAGATATCGTACTTCCGGATATTTTAAAAATCCTATGGCGTGTACTTACATAACGAAATATCAAAATATAAGGTTAATGTCAATTTACACTTACATTATTGATATTACTTTAAAAAACACTTTTATAATTAAGAAAATAACAGATAATTTACGTTTTAACAAATCAGTTATTATGATTTTTGTTTGTAATTTCAAATAATTTATTTTTATTTTAATTAAAATTTTCGCAAGCGAGGAAGAAATAAATTTAATGGGTAAGTGATGAATCAGAAATTATACGCTTCAACAACAACAATTAAACATGTTTTATTTGCATAGACGGCACAATGTTTTTTCCTTTACGGTTTTTTATTCTTTTTACCGAAGACACACTAATCTTTAAAGCATATACTACTCTCTGTAGTAAAATAGGTATATGTATAATATGAAAATAGTAATAAGTGTATCAGAGTTTCTACCTCTTGCACCGCTGATCATGGCAATAAAAGCCCATTGTTTTGCTTCTCCTTGTTAGAATATTGCAACAAGTTCAATATTAATTGCCGAGATTGTGTATGCAAAGTTCTTCCGTGAGCTGACATAATGTCAATCAATGTCAATAATATTTGACTTTCTGCAAACGGAACAACATTGAACTATATACGTTTACAACGTAACTGGAATGGACTCGTACGTAAGCAGCACTGAGGCAAATTTGTTTTTATGCAACCCGCCGTTGTGTAGTATTGCTCTCCTTTTCTATTTAATGGGCTGGTATGGTTGAAATAGGTAATTATTATAAAATGTTTGTATTATGTTGTTGTGGAATGTTATTTTTATACCATAGACAAATACTATTATATATTAGATATAGACGGCCATCTATCGTGTTAACGAAAGAGAAAGTGGTACCCTAGCGGGCGTAGTACACACTATGTAACAAGCGGGAATTTTGAATTTAATCGGATATTTAATGCGTTTAAATATATTTTTTTAATATCAATAGAGAGAAGCACATTTTAGGTGTGCATTATTTATTCAGGTGCGTTTTTATACTATAGCAAAATACACAAATATGTTGCGTACTTGAACTTACAAAAGTCTGTCAAAGTCAAACTATAATATGAAGGCGCACATTCTGATTGAATAGCGCACACCTAAAATGTGTTTCTGCACCCTAGTAAACAACACACACAATAACACGAAAAAACCATTATTATTTGAAGACGGAATTCAATGAACACACTGAATTTCAATAATTTCGTAATTTGGGTTAGAACAGGGGCCTGATTCTCGAATCTCGAATGATATTTGTCGCGTACGTCAAATGTCGCACGAAATTGTCGAATGACCTCTCTCCTCTCTACGCTTGAATACTCATCGACATTAAGACGATCGCTCGAAATAATTGTCGATTGGTAACTATCGGCAACACCGCTTTAGTCGATATAAATGTGCATCTACTATATCGATAAATAAAATTTAGTTCATATTATCATAGTGGCTGCCGGTGGTTGCATAGTTGTTAAATTGTTGACATCAAGATATCCTCGAATTTATATCTTACTTTTTTTTTGCGTGTACTAATGATTTATAATATAACGGATAAAAAGAAATCCTATTGCAGTAATGAACAACAAAATATGCTCATAGAGTTATTAGAAAACGAATGTAGTTACGTCTACCATTTACTACAGCTGTTTCTTGATGTTCTAAGGTTTCTATTGCAGCAAGCATTACTTTTTTTTACTTAGAATACCGGAATCACTTGTATGTATATACCTACTGCATCAACTTTTTATAATGTGTTATCCAGATAGTTTTTCCACTTGTTAGGTCAATGATAACACTGCATTCGAACAAAAGTCAAATTTAAGTAGTAGTAAACCTTTACAATATATATAATCTGGTTTTCGTAACAACTTCTTCAGTGGAATAAAATTGACATTTATTTCGTGTCAAATTATAAATAAATAACTAGCCATGCCTATCAACAAAATTATCTACAGACAAAGAAATTCAGTGATATATAGGATTATGTTTACAATATAGTGGACAATTTAAGATATTTTGAAATGTAAATTTATAATCATAACGCTAATGCTCCTTATATCAATGTATTTTTTGTCAAGCTCTAACAATTCTGTTCAAGGACTATAAAAACATGACAAAAAAACCTAGTCAAGAGCTTAATTTTATAAAATTCAATAACAAGTGGAAAAACTATCTGGATAATAAGATAAGTTAAAAGCTCATAAAAATACATATAATAATTTACTATATACGCCACCAAGTGTAGCGAGTAGTATGTACTATGATGTCGCACAAGATTTTGTATGTCGAGTGGTTGTTACCCACTCGCTGCAATCTCTACTAAAAATTGTAGCACACGACATTCAAGAATACGACTACGCACATTTCATTCGACAGTTGTGTCGCATGCGACATTCATCATTCGAGATTCGAGAATCGGGCCCCAGGCGAAAGAGTTACAAACCAACAACCAGCCGAAATTGAACTGAATCATGACCACAGATCACATCACTATAGATACCTAACTTAACATACGTATACATATCTACATACGTTATGTGGACGACATCCGTAGAGACGGAAGGGGGGAATTTGCAGCTGCAACCCGTTTTACACCGGTTTTAAAATAGTTGCATAACATTGTGATTTGTTTTTTTTTTTAATTATAGGTATAATTGGGATATGGGCATAAATCAAATACATTTATTAAGTCAAATTTATAGTTTATTGTTAAATAGTAATAATTAAACAAACTAAGTAAACCTAAAGATATAGTAAGTACTACGTATATTGCTACTGGAATTACTAAATAAATGTACTATGGAGGGCACATGATTCAAACTCCAATAAAACTTGTCTACTATCGTATCCAAATTAATTTTAAAAAAAGAAAGTTAAAAATTAGTAATCATTTTTCAATACGAAATGTTGATGAAATAATATTTGCAAAAATGATCAAATTATGAAACTACTTTACTATTATTTTATTAGTATTCGCTTAATGTTTTTATTGAAACAACGGAAAATATACAATGTGTCTTAAAAGTATGTGTTTTCTTTATAAGAAATAACAGGGTATACTTCTGTTGGCAAAATTTCTATTTATTGCAAGAATGTTATCAGATTTGAACATTGCTGAAGAAGATAGCTATTTATGCATACATCTTATAGTAATACATATACAATAGATATACCTTCATATTAACTTTCTGAAGAAGTATTGATCATTTTAATAAATTCCATTGTTCCACCCAGTAAGATGTTTTAAAACAACTGATAAGCTTTAGATATGATTAGCGAAATCAAATTTGTTGTGTTTATTTGACGAAATATAGACAGATATATACAAGCACAATTACTTAGTATAGTGAAGTCTGAGTCGTTTCGTTTGCCCCCCGATAGTCATAATAAGCAATACATTAAGAGACCAACAAAGAGACATAAAGCTTCTACATATAAGTACTACTACAATACCGAAAAGGGTTATAAGTAGACGAATTTATAATACAAGTTTTCTAATCAAGAAACATGCTTAATAATTATACAAATTAAATATTATTATAACTAACATTCATTCCGCAGATTAGAAGCAATACAGCTGTATAATGTTCTACTTGTTTTCCAGTTATTTAAATGTCTTATTTTCTTATCTTTTCAACAACTCACTAATATCCTCAAGAAACTTACTCCTTTACAGAAGGTTATAAATTTGGCGATCACGATGTGTTTTCCCAACAAATAGAAGTGCGCCCGAATATTTCTTACCTACAAATAGACTATTATTATTATTAAAAAAAAACAATGTAGCAGTTCATCTTCTCAACATCTTTATAAATTTTTCATTTGCATATCTCTTCATTGGATCATCAGTGGTTGCTAATTTAAGTTTTCCCTTCAAGATAAAATGTATATCTTTGCACCACTTATAAATTAAAATGTTACCTACAAGACGGCTGACTTCTCTTATAAATAATTTCCTATGATCTTCACAGTCCCAGAGAAAGATGTCCATATTTTGTAGCGTTGTATATATACATTCAATATTACGACAATGCTCTAATATTATATTTTTGAAAAGTACGCCATGTCGTTAATAAGATTTATGAATGCTACCCTAACTCACAAATCATATACAAACTAGATAAGTAACAAGATACACATGATACTGAGAAAGTTTTACTTTTTGCACAACCGCAAGTGGAGCTGTACGCATTGGTGGTTACCCCGGTTTTGTGTTTTTATTATACATTTAGTACAATTTAGTATAGTAGTGTAGTAGTGTCAGTAGTGTCACCAAGTGTCACAGTAGTGTACAGTGTAATTAAACGTGAAAAACTATTATATATTCTGTGTGAAGCAAATTGATTACTTTACGGTTAGAATAACATTTAACTTAACCTAAGTTCTTTTTATTGCAAAGTTTATTACACAGAGAATCATGGTTCTAAAGAAGTACTGTCTGTGTGTGTCTAAATGTGACGATGCGGTATCGATCAGGCATCGTTTTCCACTGAAAGAAGACGATGTTTTTAATGTTTCGCTGGAAAGGATAAAGCATCCTCGATTTCCTTTATTAACTAAACAGTAGATATACAACAAATATGTTGTCATCGTCACTTTGAACCTGATTGCTTTATAAGTGGATCCAAGAAATTAAGTAAACGATGCTTACCTACTCTGTTTTTGCCTGGTAATCTTATTTTCCTGATACTTCTTCCACTTTTATAGATCAATTACAACACCATAATTCGAATAACGATCAAATTTATTCCAAAACCTTTACAATATAATTTTATTTCTTCTTCAATTCTTTTTCTTCAGTTTTCGTTATTACTTCGTCAGTTGTAACGAAAACCAAATTATATTGTAAAGGTTTTGGTAATTTGTATCACCATTGTGATAGGCCTAAGTCTGCAGACGTTGGTCAACACGGTATAGGACACTGTTTTTGTTTATTTCAAACATGTAGTAACACCAATAAATATATTTAAATAAATGTGTAAACATGTTTTTTATTTAAAATGCCAGCAGCAGTATGAAAGATACATTACCAATAGAATTTTTTCATAATTAAACCAATGTGTTTGAAAATGCAATAATTCAATGCTATGTTCAAATTTGCCGCTCGAATAATATAGTTCCTTGCACACTCACGATTGGAGCTGTACACAATATTCCTAGCTAGTATAAATAGTTGCCTATCTCGTTATAGTATATGATTTGTGCCCTAACTTTCAAGGTGCAAAATCGACTTAACTACTCGGCAGACATGACAGTCACATGACAGTTGTCAGTTTCAAGCACACTTTATACAACAAACTGAACGCCTACGTATATGTGTCCAATGTAATAGCTTTGCTAATTTGGCTGCCTAACTAATGTTTCCCCTCTCACCGATCTCTGGGCCTGCGTCCTCCTTAAGTATCCAATGATAGGGTATGAAGTTCAGTATCTATAGTGATGTGATCTGTGATCATGACATGACATTCATGACATGACGGAATCCGACTGAATCATGATATAAATGTCGATAATATTGATCTCGTCAGATGTGCGTCGATATTTACAGATAGCCGCGCCATCTGGTGTCCGTAGTAATAAAAAGTGTCCTATTCTAATTCCCATCACTTTACTTGATTGGGTATGTTTTTATATTATAATAGTCATTTTTATATGCCTTTCATTTTGAAATATACTCTAAATAAAAATAAATATGTTAAAATTTGATATTTTATTAGTAAAAGCTAATTTAAAGTATGTATATAAAGACAACGCGGCTTTTGCTCTCACCACGGGAAATAGAGTTGTTTTCTTCTAACTTTGAACTCTTCGTTGCTTCCCATTTTTACTATTTATACCGTGTATTCTTCTAAAACGTTTTTTAAACACAACACGCGTGGACTGGGCCCAGAACCTGTTAGAACTTCGTTTTTATTTTCTTACTTCTATTACAATATATTGACAATACAATGACAAGAGACAATTAATTTAATCCAATGTAATCTGGATTTTGCAACTCAATACTACCAACATCAACGAGTCAGACAGTGAGACAGATCCTACACTATCACTCTTTCTCGCTCTGTTGCGCCTGCCTCAAAGTTGGCCGTTAGTAGAATGCGGCCGTAGCCATTCCAGTTGCTTGAAAAGTATATAGTTCACTGCGGAACATAGTCAAAATCACGAAAGATGAGCCCTACGTCATCAAAAAATTAAAGTATGAATTAAATCGGTACTTCTGATTCATATTAGATATCGTACTTCCGGATATTTTAAAAGTGCTATGGCGCGTACTTACATAACGAACTGTCAAAGTATAAGGTTAAGGCTCTATTTTGACTCCTAACGAGTACACCCTAAACTAACGTCGGGTGTGTGTGTGTGTTTACCAGTATATTTACAAATAAATTGGATAACAGAGGGAACTGATAGTACCAGTTGTCGATCATACTGCGAGATGAAAGAAGACGGCAATATACAAAGTGAGATAGCACGGTCGTGACATAATGACAAATGTTGAGAAAGGGGCGCGAAGGGGTAGAAAGGGGTATAAACAGGTAGAAAGTGAAATTCGAATTGCAATAATACATGCATATTTACGTATCTACTCTGCGCTCAATACGTTTGAAGGTATTTTGGCTTATAGGAATTTTCGTTTTGTTTTATTTAATTTTTTGTATATAATATAGTGCGGCGTAAATATTGGTAAAAAGATACAGACTGATAATTTGTGTGAGATATTTTAATCTTAGAAATATATTATTTTTCTATGGTATTTTCAAAACTATGTTTAATAAAAGTATAGTATAATATTTTTTTTGTGCGTATATCGAACAAAAGAAACTTTCTTAGTGCTGGTACTCCGTCACAATTTCACCGCATTTCGTAAGATGTTATCAATACTAAAACAAATTTTTAAGGAAATTGTCCAATATAATAACAGCATTTCTCTTAATTTTTCATTTCCAATTGAATTATTTACAGACATAATATCATTGCTTTACCATTGCTAAAGTGAAAAATTACTTGCATTTTTCTAGGCGTAATAATAGTATACATACTGAGCCAATAAGTTTGAGGACAAGTTGAATTTCCCGCCTTGTATTTCTTTGTATAGGTTGGTCAAACTGGCTGTAATGCGATTTTACAGCATTTTCATAGTTGGCTCGTGTTCGTAGACGTTTGGCGATATTATGATTTTCTGTTAGCTTAGTCGTTCTGTTATCTTATTCGTGTTTTTGTTAGATTTTATTAAAACGATTACAAGTGTTGTTTGAATATTTAACACTTTGACTGTGGCGACTACAATGTTGCCGTACAAATTGAATGTACGCATCGGTCTCCGGCGACCGATAACGCAGTCAACGAGATAAAGAATAAGATTTTTCAGAATCGGTTACATTCCTACTTACGCCTGTTTTACACGACGTTAAATTTATGCAAAAATTAACGAGAACATTTATGAATAAATTTACAAAACAATTTATGATTTTCTGTTTGCAACGTATCTCCAAATTTTTAACACAATTTATTGATGCATTAAGACAGCTTCGAAATAATTTTCGAAAAAATTTAGTAGTAAATTTCTTTACATAATTTTCTGTTTGATACGTATCAAATCATTTAGTCCTAAATTTTCTCGTAAATTTTTGGGTAAATTTAACGTCGTGTCAAACAGGGTTTAGTTTAAAATAGTTGCGAGAGGCTATCTATTATTAGGGAAATAACAAATATCGGTGTTAATAACCCTGGTAGCATTATTTGACAACATGAAAAGGCGTGTAAATTTATGTTTACAAAGTGATGGTAGTCATTTTAAACATTTCCTATAATTATAATAATAACATCATGTTTCTTGTATTATAGTTTAAAGAAAAGATTATTTTGTTTAATAGAGAATAAAGAAATATCTTATTAAATGCACCCACTTCAAAATGTTTATAGAATCGCCTATGAGTAAACCACAGGTTGGTCGATTTTAAGGAATAAAAGTTGGTGGGAAAATCAATTTGTCTCCATTCTTTTGGACTCACTCTGTACAAGAGAAAATCTACAAACTCTATATGAACGTGTATGCAATCGTCGCAATTTTTGTGTGCGTAAGATTACAAATCATTAGGTTGGCAATGCCCAGACACCGCGGCGATAATGTGTCCCTCTTTTAGGAAGTTGCCAAACCATTAGGATCTCAATCATTTCTCACAAAAATTATTGCAAGTAAAAATAACCCAATTTCAAACTTCCCACCAACAACTGAAAATAGCCCCTTAATGTCGATTTACACTTACATTATTGATATCATTTGCTTTAAAAAACACACTTTATAATTAAGAAAATAACAGATAATTTACGTTTTAACAAATCAGTTATGATTTTTGTTTGTAATTTCAATAATTTATTTTTATTTGAATTAAAATTTTCGCAAGCGAGGAAGAAATAAATTTAATGGGTAAGTGATGAATCAGAAATTATACGTTTCAACACCGACGGTCGTGATCGACCGAAGACACACTAATCTTTAAAGCATCTGCCTACTCTCTGTAGTAAAATAGGTATATGTATAATATGAACATAGTAATAAGTGTAATAAGAGTTTCTACCTCTTGCACCGCTGATAATGGCAATAAAGGCCCATTGTTTTGCTTCTCCTTATTAGAATATTGCAACAAGTTCCAATATTAATTGCCGAGATTGTGAATGCAAAGTTCTTCCGTGAGCTGACATAATGTGAATCAATGTCAATAAGTGATATTATGTTGTTGGTATAGAAATCTCATTTTTGTTGTATTTCTGCCTTTGTCTTGTACATTACTAAATAGACTGGAATAATGAAACGTCGGTCTTACCGATATGGTACGGACGAATGACATACGTTTATATTGTTATCTTTATCTTTTAAAGTATTTTGACTAACAATTTTACAAATGTGTGTCGTTACTAGATACATCAAATTGTGACGCAGGGCTCAACTTTCGTGATTTCTACACATACAGTTTATTCGCTGGATCTTTGCCGATACGTCATTCGTTATGTAGGTCAAACCAAATACTATCTAAATATATATACGTGCAAAGAATAGTTCCATTCGACAAATATAGAGGCCGCCGACAGCTGACTGTAGATAACTGTAGAAGGTGCGTGCGCCCAGAGAAATTTTGGATGTAAAACAAAATGCATAGGCACAATCCGTAGACTTAAGTGACAGTTAAAACTAGGAGAAATGTATGTAAAAATGACAGTTTTAAATGACATTTAACCTAAATGCTCTTGTAAGACGTTTATAATAGTACCAGGCATAACAGCGATTATTTGTCTGGACCGTTGGTTGCGTACGTACGTCCCTTACTCCTCCCCTTTAAAACTATCACCGAGGAGACTGTGTCGCCGCTCTATATTTGTCGAATGGAACTACACTTCTTTGACCATATTAATACTAGTATTATATATGGTCAAACTAAGACACTCGATATGTGCACTCACTTGACTGACTCAATACGAATTTTAGAAAGAAACAGAAAATGAACCGTTTGTCTTTCTCATCAAAGATATACGTCTTGAGCGTACACTATGAAGCAGACAAAGAAAGCAGACAAATAGTGATATGATGCCCATAATATGATACTGAAAAGTACTGCGCTAAACGTTTTCGAACGTTTGACATTGACATTTTGAAGGTTGTATTGTACGTTGTGTCTTTTTTACCTTTTCGTCTGTATTACTGACTGTTATCTATTAGAAATATAAAAGCTGTTCTTTTCAGAACAATTATTAAGGACTAAGTTTCGTTCCTCGTAAGTACTAGGAGTAGCACATTTTCAAAATTTTTCGTAAACGTAGAAAATAATACGACCATAATGTTGTTTACGCATTTCAGAAAATGCCGGGAAAGCGTTTGTGCTCCCAAGCACAAGAACTTGTTATGAATCTGGTTGAGTATTTTGAACAAGAGAAGCTGAACAAGGGTACTTTGTTACCTGTAGACACAGTTTATGAGGTAACGATATTATTTTATTGAAACCTTCGATGCAATAACAAAATTTCTTATAGAGAGTAGCTCGCGCTTTAAAGATCTCTCTGAGAACTGTGTATACAATCAGGCAACGTAAGGCAGAAAATCCAGTACTGTCCTCGCCTGGAAAGAAAAGACCTAGACGTAAGCCGAAAACCAAAGATCTTCCAGGCAGCATGCAGATGGAAGTACGAAACACTTTATATAACATGTACCAAGAAAGTAATTTAAATCGATTTATGTTATTAATTATCATTTTAACTGTTGATGTTCTAGAAAAACATGTGACATTAAGAACATTGAAAGACGAATTGGAAAATAAACAACTTGTCGAGATAGGTACTACGTCTCTTAGTGTATTATTGAAAGAGATTGGGTTTAAATATAAACGAGATGATAATAGACGAGCATTAACCGAGACACTTAATATTACCGTAGCAAGAAGTGTATTTCTGCGAAAGTATATAGAAAATTTGAATAGTAACTTCCGTAGAATTGTCTTCTTGGATGAAACATGGATATTTTCAAAGGGAACTAAAAAAAATCTTGGCAAGATCATAATATTAAGAGTGTACGAAAGCCAGAAGGTTGTATATGAATAAATGAATACAATTTCACATCTAGTAAAAAAGATTGGCATTGGCAGCATGTTTATTGGTGAGATGCACCAGTCGTTCTTTCTATCTACATATTTATAGGTGTTTGGTTCTAGCGTAAGTATGTATACGTGACCCGTGTGTATCAAAAACATTAACTGTTTAAAATGATTTTTTTATGGTAAGGCGAAAGCTCTTGTACAAATATTTTAACATATTTGAGTGATTATTTAGTCGGAGATATCTAGAAAGACGGATAACGAAAATTACACCATCTGCATACTGCATACGTATGTATGTTGTACATACATATACATAAATATATATATACATATAGGTACCGGTTCCTACAGGATATTTAAATTTCATCCTTTCGTAATAGTGCATTAGAAAAAAGATAGCGGTGCACTTTTTATAATCAATTTCATATGTATGTGATACTGTGCAACTACCGATTTATCTAATTAGTAGTAATTTATTACACCTTTATCTACGTGCTAAACGGTAGCCACTTGGCACTTGAAATGTCAGGAACACGTTTGCAAGTTGATGAATACTAACCACTTAGAAATTCAGAATGATTCTTCATCTTAGTGAAATAATGAAGATAGAAATGTCGACGTTAATTTGTAGATTGTAATATCCTACAGTAGTACCTACATAAGTGAGAGAAAAAGTATAAACCATTAAGGTTTTAGGTACTTGTGCGTAGATGCTCACTTTGTAAGAAGATACACTGAACTTTCAGCACATATGGATTTAAAACCGCAAGGTTATTTATTATTTATTAGATAATGCATCGAATAATTCTTAATATTTTTTGCTTGCAACTTCACAATAAAACTCAACTCATTTCCCGTATATGCCGAAATTTTCGTATTCGACGATTCTTGAAAACAACATAACCTATAAAATTGAAAACAAAGTGTATTTTGTAACTATAAGTTCAAGACAAAAAATATTTTGTATTATATACTGACTTCCAGAAAAATTGCAACACCTAGAAGTTGTCGAACGATTTTATTGAAATTTTCAGGGAACGTCTATTTTCATGAAACAAAGTGATGATTAAGATTTGAAAACAAAAGAACAAAAGCTTTAAAAGTTTTTTCAATAATGAGTTGCTTCGCCACGATTTGTAATGCACTCATCCAGACGGCTTGGCATCCTATTAATCAAGTGATCTATAGATGCTTGTGGTATATCGTCCCAAGCTTCTTGAATCCGTTGCTGAAGATCGTGTAAATTATCTGGAGGGTGCGATAAATTACCCAGTCGCCTACCAATCATATCCCATACATGTTCAATGGGTGACAAATTAGGCGACCGAGCAGGCCATGAGAGGACGGCAATGTTAGATTCTTCCAAAAACCGATATGGAAGGCCAACTGGTTGTAGCACATTAGCAATGTAACCAGCTGCGTGAAGGTTGCCGTCAATAAAGACCAAGGGTGATCTGCTACCATAACATATTGCACCCCATATCATAACTCCTTGAGTGAGGGCTGTGTTGCGTTCCACAAAAAATGTTGGATTTTTACGTTCTTCACGCATCCGTCTGACTCTCCTACGACCATCGTCGGCCCACAAGCAAAATCGGGACTCGTCACTAAACACAATTTGATGCCATTCTTGCGCCCAATTAACCCTTTCGTTGCTCCACTCTAGTCTGCGTAGACGGTGAAGTGGTGTTAGAGGAAGACATAAAAATGGACGATATGAACGCAACCCATAAGATCTTATCCGGCGATAAACAGTTGACATTGACATTCTGAGTCCTGTACCTCTCATCCAATCATTTGCAATTGATCGAGTTGTTGAAAATCTATCTCTTGTGGCCAAAAGTCTTAAGCGACGTTCTTCGCGATCTGTAGTCCTTCGAGGACGTCCAGATCCACGGCGACGATGTTGAACCCCTTCCTCGGACCATTTGGACCAACATCTCAATACCGATGAAACATTTCGGTTTAGACGACGAGCAATTTCTCTTAGCGAAAGTCCGGCCTCTCTCATACCAATAATACGGCCACGTTCAAAATCACTTAATTGGATAAAATGTTGATGTTGACGTACTCTCGGCATTGTTATCAAGTTCAGAATGAAATTGTGACGAAACAACAACAATTTGCAAACTTGACAGTTACTAAATGGTCTAATACATCAAATTTATAGTTACTATGTGCTATGGAAACAATATGCAAAAAAAACAAAACTACTTGCTAGATTTTATTCAAATTTTAATCATCAATTTGTTTAATGAAAATAGACGTTTCCTGAAAATTTCAATAAAATCGTTCGACAATTTCTAGGTGTTGCAATTTTTCTGGAAGTCAGTATAATTAAAGTAAGTATTTGTTATTTGTCATAAATTTTTAAAAAGCGGAAACAATTGCCGATCAATCGGCCGATTGCTAACGTTATAATAGAATTCTTTGACAGTTACGGTAGTCGCTCGTCTTATTCGGCTACACACATATTATTTAAAATGAAAACCGAATTGTTAATAGGAGAGATAATCGATACAATTGAACCGTCTCAAGCGTCTTAACCTGAAATATCTGACATGGCAGATGATCATGTAAACAATAACCACTTGGTAACGACGTAGGATTGCAACGTCATCAATATCAATGACGAAAGTCCACTGCTAAATTATTTTTTATAATATATTATGTATGTACACTTCTCGCAAGAAAAATCGGGACACCTGTAATTTTGAACTTCACAATTTTTAGTGTAAATGAAGCTTTCCTAGTACGTATTTAAACTTCAACAGTATGAACTGATTCAAGGATTTAATAACTGAATAAGTTCTCTCGAAACTCCATTTACACCAATACAAAATTAAATTTCTTGATAGCAGGTGTCCGGATTTTTCCTGCGAGAAGTGCACATATAAGTATAGGTCGCCATTTTTTGTTCTTGTTTCGTCATGTGTTATATACATCGTAAACCTCAGAGAGTTTGTTCTGTATTGAGAATCTTTTGCCCCTTTCTTAGCTACGTGTTTATTAAGGGTCTGTTTTGCTGTAACTGATAATAACTTTTTACGTGTAAGTGTCGATCAGTTAGCTATTTTGTCATAGTATACGTTTTGTGTTGGTTTGTTCCAATGCTTGTGCTTCACTAGTCCATCGGGAAATGGTAAGGTGGTCTGATTTTGAAGTTTTAATTTCTCGAATAATAGCGTGCTGCCTATTTCGACAGTGTCGAAATTCACTTAAAGTTCATTGTCAGTGTTGTTATATGAGAATGATGTGGTCCAGATGTCTGTACAAACATTTTGGTTATAGGTTACTTGATTCAACCATTTTTTCTTGAAAGGTTCCATGATCTATGATAAGCGTAACCTCATTGCTGTGGCATACTTCTGTTTTCGTAGATGTAGGTTAGAGTAAGTTCATCTGTAGCTCCTGTAAATACAAGGTGGCGTTATGCGAGAAAATTCACTGGACTAGTTGGATAATCCTTGTGGTTCTTCTAAAATGGTGGTATATTACTACTATTAACGAAAAACTGTGAAAGGAAAAAAAGATAGCTAATTATTTTGTAGTAGTAGTTATACAAGATAACTAGATTTAACTCAACCAGTTAGGGCTCCTCCCATACTTATGATAAAAGTGTGGCTAACGTTATCTGTTGTAAACATCTAGACTTGCACATAATTACAAAGAAGTCAAATGTTACATTAGAACATTTCTTAAAAAAAAAACCAGAAAGAATCTGTTGCTTAGTTGGCTATAATTAACAAAATGTGAAGTAGGCATTTGGAATGGGTGAAAATTGATGGCACAATACACAAATTGCGTTGTGGGTTGCAGTACGACGCTTTATTCTTAAATGAGTGATTTGATAAGTGGTTTAAATTACTGCTAATGTTTTATGCAACGTCTCATCCAAAAATGTTGGTGCCTCTTAACATTTCTAAGTACCGATCATTCATCAAAATTTTATCATATAATTCATAACGTAAGCCACCGTTTTTAGCCATCGCCAAACATTGACCCAAGCTAACAAACATGTTACCTACTGACTACTCTTACCGAAATATTTTATAGGACAAACGATAACAGATATATACTAATTGGCGACCAATAATGTCTAGTATTGCTGAATTATGTAGATTCTGCAAAGTGTAACCGGATCTGACAACCACATGACACGAACGTCATAGAAAAATGTACTGTTTTACTATTTACTGTTCTGGTTATTGTATGTATTGATTACGTTTTGTCAACTGACATTTAATGTGTTTGAAAGCTCGTTTTTACGTTTGTTGCAAATTTTTTGGAAGTTTTCGTAAATATAGCATTTATTGCACAGTAACTAACTCTTTAAAGACTACTGAAGGGAACCTTCAATATTTACTTAGTGACAATGGCATTTACGAACACAGGTTTATCATAATGACTTCTTTTCCAGGTGCTACATGGGATCTTGGTCATATTCTCTATATATATACATTCCTGCATCAAACCATTTACATTGCAGTATCCAAATGAGGACATTGAATATGATCCATTTGCTCTACTGGTAGCGTTGCAAAGCGTGCACACTACGAGTGTTAATTGAGGAAGCAGTAAATCATGGTTTTCTCTTTCGGGTTACATAAATCGCCAATATTATCGCACATAGGCTACGGAAAATCCACACATTTTCCAAGACCCTGCATTACATCCTATTAAAACTGGTGTGTGGATTGCAATGTCACTTGACACATTATGTCACCGATATTTTTTGACAATACGGTTAATGCTGCTCATTATAACCGCACTATTTTAGAACCGTTCATTAATAAACTCTTTGATGATGAACTCCAGAATAGGCTTTCCAAGAAAATGGTGTTACCCCTTCATACAGCTGACGTTACAATAACATACCTTCATGAATATTTTGGCGATCGATTAATAAGCAGAGGACGTTAGCCAGCACATTCCCACGATTTGACACCGTTAGATATTTTCTTGTTTGGCCACTTCAAGAACGTAATGTTCCGAAACCCTCTCCATACTCTTGAAGAGCTGAGAAATGCCATCGTTGCAGTGATAAATAATATCAACAAAAAAGTTCTAAACAACATGATTTACAATATGCAACGAAAAATCAGTTTATATTTACAAAATGATGGAGATGACATTTTTATTATTTAATAAAATAATTTACTGAATTATGTATTTTTAATTTAGGTAAGTCTGATTAAGAAAACAACTTATTCTTGAAAGTAAAAAATGTATGTCATCTCTTGTTTTAAAGTTAAGTTATAAAATTATCTGACAGATCAGTAATGTGACATATCACTATCAACTTTACAATAGGTACTTTCTTTTTAACACTGACCAGTGAACAAAACAGGTTTTGTTCACAGGAATCATGTTCTATTTAAACAAATTGAAGCTGTGATTCATCCCCACTACAACAAGATGTGTGATCATGATCGGTAATCCCCTTTCCCCTGTGGAACATGGTATTTTTATGTTCAGTATGTTCAAAACGAACATAACCTTACATTTGCGGCCGCAATATATCAGTACCATATGTAAACAAATCACGCTCATCTCTTGTGCGTTCTTTTTGCAATACTAGTTGCTGAACATGTTCCTAATAAACATTCAATCATGATTTGATAATTATGATTATTATCCAGATAGTTTTTCCGCTTTTAGGTCAATGATAACACGCAATTCTAACAAAAGTCAAATTTATTCCAAAACCTTTACAAAATTTATAATCTGGTTTTCGTAACAACTTCTTCAGTGGAATAAAATTGACAATTATGTGGTACCATTTTTTTATTTATGTATTTAACAAATTCCCGCGTATTTACGGTATACCTAAAGTTCATAAACCTAATATTCCTTTAAGGCCCATTGTAAATTGTATGCAGTCACCTACATACAATTTATCAAAATTCTTATCCAAAATTCTTAGTAATATTGTAGGAAATTCAGAGAATAGTATAAAAAATTCGTGGGAATTTGTTAAAAACATAAATAAAAAAATGGTACCACATAATTACGAATTAGTAAGTTTAGATGTGGTATCATTGTTCACTAATGTACCTTTAGATTTAGCTTTATCTACTATCGATAAAAAATGGGATTTCATAAAAAATCATACAAATTTACCGAAAAATGAATTCATGTTGGCGGCAAAACTTTGCTTAAATTCTACCTATTTTCAATACAAAGACACAAT
>SMLS01071521.1:0-17998 GCA_004785975.1 Popillia japonica | reverse complement strand
GGAACTAAAAGAGCTAAAGAGCTAATTTTTTTAATTGACCCGCTCATTAACCAGCGTTCATTGCACACCGAATGGTTGCGATTGGAAGAACTGGAGCAAAAATGCGAATATCTCGGAAACTAAAAGAACTAAAAAGTTTTTTTAATGATCCTCACGGATAGCCACTTCTATTGCATAGTGAACGAGGGAGACTAGACCAATAGGATGCGAATATCTCTGGAACTAAAAGAGCTACAAAGATAATTTTTTACCAAAATGAGCCTCTTGGAAAGGCGATTCTGGATTGAGATTCTATAACTATATTATTTTAGTTGACCAAAAGAAGCACATTGTTAATTATATCTTTTGACCGTACTTTTCACAGTTCTGTCAATTTGTTAGCATCTCATGGATTTTCTAGTTAGATTAAACTTTATCTTGTAAGGCACTTATTTCCCTCCTTTTGCATTTTCCTAGCTGCTTTTCTATACTCTATTATTGTCAACTTCTTTTGCTTCCTCTGTAACTAGCTGCCAGAGCTAGAGATATAAAGTAGGTGGCCAACGAATTAGAAACTCTAGAAAGACTTAATAATTTGATCCAAATAAGACAGTAATTCTATTATTTTTAAGATTTTTTTAAGATAATGGACACTATTATTATGCTCCCACATTACACTATATTTATCAATATCGGGGGTTTCCATGCTTGACTTCGAGTACTCTAGTACTCGGCGAGGCATACTTTCAATACAACTATTAATTGTGTCTTTAATTGCGCCATACATTCGCAATTCTTTCTTTAAGAATTGCTAAATTTGGGATGTTCAATTGCATCACATCGGCTTTGAACAATGCCCAGCAATTCTCGATCAGATTAAGATCCCTCGAATTCCCACACCAAGGAAAAAGATAAATACATATAGTGTTCTCTGAGGAAGTTACCCAGTGATTTTACTTTGTGGCGATGCGCACCATCCTGCATATCGGTATAGGTATACAGATTATAAACAACGCTTAAAGTCACTATATCGTTCGGAATGATTCGGAAAAAGAGTAGCGGGGGGACGTACTCGGTAGCGTTAGAATAGCATAGAAGGTAATCACATTTTACGTAACACTGTCAATACAATGTTGCTATTTTATACGTATAAACGTAAGTTTGCTACAAATATTTTGAGTTATTTCTTACGTAGGTACTTACATTAAATTTCTTTTCGTAAATTTCATAATAAAGTAGGTACGTAAGCAAATGATTTCAACAATCACGTGAAAAGAACTACATTTTTATCAGATTTTGTTAGAAGCCAGTAAATACTGGTAATAAAGAAATAAGAAAACATTCTATGAACAAATTTATGGAAAAATATTGTAGTTAAAAAAGGAGAAATAACGTAAAAGCAGTTCTAAAAATTAAATAATACATTCCTTCAAGAACTAAACCGAAAAATATTTCGCGGGGGACGTTTAATTAAATGAGACGGTAAATTATTATGGTATTAAATGTTTAAAACGATCTCTGACGCAAAGAAACAATATCCTATTCTATCGAAAAAGCTTCTTTGAAAATTTGCAATTGTTTGTGGTGGAATAGTATCCATACGATGGACAATTTGCGCTCGCAATTCTTCTATAGTATTAGACCTGGCATCTCGAAAAGCATAAATTGAAGATTTCAGATACCCCCATAAATAAAAATCGTTTGGCGAAAGATCAGGTGAGCTAGGAGGCCAGCGAATAGCTCTCCATCTAGTTAGCAACCTGCTATCAAATGTATTGTGCAAAAATTATTGTACTGGTGCAGCATTATACGCAGGACATCCGTCTTGCTGGAACCAAACGACATTTACATCTGCTACAGTTCTTATAGCGGGAATTGCACTATTCTGCAAAAGATCTCCCTTTATGAAAAATGGCCCAATTATGTGGTTACCTAACAGGCCAGCCCAAACATTTAGTTTTACACGGTATTGTGTTCGAGCGTCGTAAGTAAGATGTCTATTCCTTTGCGACCAAAACCTGGGAAACGCTTGGGTTATGACGGCCATGTAACGGGAACGAAGATTTGTCTGTAAATACTATTTTTGCAATAAAGTCGTCATCATTCTTGCGTTGTTCAATAATTTTCTCACAAAATTCTAAGGGTTCGTTTTTATCATTGGGAAATATTTCATTCGTTTTGCCTAACCTATAGGAGCGGTACTTATTTTTTTTAACACTCTGTGAACCGTAGTGTGGGAAACACAAAACTGTTCTGCTATATTTTGCAGAGATTTTTGTGTGCTTGCTCCTCTGCAGCGGCACAAATCATAACGTCGCGTTGCTCGCTTTGTGGCATCTTCCATTTTTTATGTTTAAGCCGACTTAAACAGCCATAATTTTCGAAGTTATTAATTATGCGAAGAACAGTTTCAAAACAAATATCAATTGGGAATTCATTGTTGATTTACAATATCTCTTATCGAGTGACTTAAGTGATGCTGGCTTATCACAAATTTCTTGTGGTTAAGGGAGAATATATAGATAATTATTTAGAAAACAAAAAAACAAATAATCACTAATATACCAAAGCGAATATAGAAAGTACCAGCGTGTTATATATACGAAAACATCAATTACTCTATTTCGTCAACAGAATGTTGACTAGAACTGACCTTCTATGCTATTCTAACGCTTGTGCATACCCACGTCCCCCCGCAACTCTTTTTCCGAATCATTTTGACATACGATACAGTAACTTTAAGCGTGGTTTATAATCTGTACACAGTCTAGTGTACTGAGATCTTCAATATGGGTACGTAAAATATCATTTAGTACTCTTAAATATTCGTCAAAGTGAAGTCAAGTACTGACGAAAGTTTGTAATTCATTGCGTTAAATATTGTGTTAGTATTTAGTTTAGTACTCTTCGATGATATCCAGTAATCGGGTTCACTTTCAGTGCAGTTGTAAATGGTAAACGTAAATACTTCGTAAATATTTATATTTGCCAGCATCCAATTTTCGAACACGCTACCGCTATCTCTTCTTGCAGATATGTACTTGTGTTTCTGTCATTGTTGTTAATAACGCATAGACTTACAGTTTTGTTATATGGTTCTTCTTATAGTGCAACTGTACATAATCTCTTTCCTTCCGGCCATATATAGCAATCTCACCAATCATCGAGGTGGCTCACTGTTTCCAATCCTTTTATCCAGAAATCATTGATTTTGTATTTTTCTTGTACTTGCTCCAAACTAGTAAAAATGAAACGGTAGCGGGAATAGTACTCGGCAACGATGCTGAAGTAACATGCAATTATCCTGATTTAGTGAATGTTTTATAGAGTATGTTAAATATTAAGAAACCCAAGCCAGCTGTTGGGACATAATAAAGGAAACAAACGTTAAAAGCTAACCTAGTAATTAATTTTCTGACAGAAATGTGAGGACATGAAACAACGGGAGGGTAAAAGAAGACTCAATACATCTTTTCAAATTTTCTGAAATATTTATTTTCTTCAACACAGCCATATTCCGCGTTCTCTGTTTCAAAATTTCATGTTGATCTTTTTGGTGATATCGATAAGAGTAGGAACCTTCAGGTTCAAACATTTCAACACTTCACATGTGTTCTTATTTATACTTAAAACCTTCTCGTTGTTTGGTATTGATACTAATTAGCTTAGATCTTTCCTTTGTGGATAACTATAGGTAGTAGTACTCTATGTTAGCTTGTTATTCTGATAATATACATACATCTCCTTTTTCCCTTATCTGCATTTTGCTTCCTTCATCTCTCAGATTATTTCTTTTGATGCAGACAGTGTTTTTTATTGTATTAAATATAGAGTCTTTAGAATTAATAAATATATATCCGATCAAATAAATGGCCCTTTTAAACAGGCACAATGACAGCAGTGGTCAGAGGTCAGCCTCTAGTTATGAGAGGACTAGAGGCACATGGTTCAAATGCTGGCGCTAGCGCATTGGAGAATATAATTCTCCGGGAAAATTGTCACCGCTCCCTAAAAATTGAAGCACTATTTCACATCGGTGTAGAGCTACGTAACCAATGCAGCTCTAGATCTGCCATTATTAATTATAGTATTAACAACAAAAAATTATGTATTAAAGACAGGAAAAAACAAGTCATAACTGACTAATATTAACTGCGTCAGTAAATTGTATTTTTATAGATTATTATAAATAATTCAAAAACAATAATAGATTCTAGTTTTATTTTCATAACATAATTTGTACTGTTTACTACCTTCTTCAAGATGATACAAACTACTTTCGGCAAAATACATAAAGGGTCAGCTGTATGTTGATTAGTACCAACATTAACCACTTGTATTTGAATACTACATATATGTATGTGCGGCAAAGAAGCATTTATGCTTAAATAGTAATAAAATGCACAAATATGTATGTATATAATGTGAAAAATTAACAGATGATTTAGACAACGTGTGGTAGACCCATGTGTGATGGTATACCGCACGCAATTTTACTGTAAATCTAACACGGTTGCTGGAAGAAGAGAAACACTGAATTAATTACTATTACACTTTCCACATTTGCGAGATAGGTGTGAAGCACTATACACTACTTTATGTGAAGCACACATAACTGCACATAAAGTAGATTAATCTCCAAGATAAGTAATCTTATATTTTCAACCAATAAATTAAAATAAAATAATCGTTCATTCTTATGTACCTAAGTGAAGTAATCACATTTGGTGCTGTAATAGTGTGTAGTGACAGTGAAGTAAAAAGTACCAGCGAAAAATAAAAGTTGGATTGATAAAGTTATGGCAATTTGATACTTTGCTAGAATATGTTTTTAAAAATCTTACCATATTTTAAATGTGCACTGAAGTATTTATGCCTCTACTGCATTTTCAAGTAATGTGGCCAAGTCAGCAGTCTATGCTAATATAGTTTAGTAGTAGTAAAATGCGAAAAATATATCGTTTAGTTACTAATTTTCATTCATTATTGCAGGATATCCACGCACAATTTCGAGTCCAAACACCGCACACATAGTTGACGCAAGAAAATTCAAAAATTAAACCAATCATATTAGCGTGAAGCTTGCGACAGCGCAGAAACCTGCGTTACCCACTGAAATAATGTTGAACTTGCGCACAATTTCCAGAACAATATGACACTTTTACACTGTAACATTTACTGTGATACGACTTTTTGAAGTTTATCCACTTGACTTAGAAGAAAACACCAGAAAACGTAATCGTGCAACCACCGCGAAGTCAGAACAGTGAACTTCCAGCAGATATGTGGCGACTAGGGGCCCCTAAATGTGCCGTGATGGACCCGCCGGTGGTACATCCTGCACGCGTAGTTGCGTGCTGCACGGAGGAACCGCGTCTTTCAGTGCAAACTGTTGCTGTTACTTCAGCACGCATATATGACATTGGAAGAGTTAAGAAATAGGTTGAAATTGTAAATATTCTACATATGTTGCGTACAAATAAAGACATACATAGGCATCTCTGTATGTACGTGTATTTATATATGAATACTAATGCCAATGCCCAAGTGTTTTTACACGTGTCCTCTTACGTTATCGCCTGATAAATTCGTCATCGGGTTGCATAGTAAAAGTTATTAGGTATCGTCGTTTGCCTTTTTGATTTATGAATTTTATTAAAACTGTCCGCATAGTTTTCAAAAACAGCGCAGTTCTCCCGTAATAGTAAAATAATGTATATAATAATAATATTAATCTCTATTTCAAACTATAGAAAAACGCGCACAAAATAAAGTCAGTCCTCAGTATGATGGAGATACAGAGGAATACAGAGTATGAATAAGGAAACATAATTCAGAATTATTAAGATAATAAATAATCGTTTAGTGAATAACTGGACGAAGCAAGTAGATGTGCTTTAACTCTGGACTTGAAACTTATTAATTTATTACGTATCTTGATGTCATTTGGTAAGTTATTAAATAATTTACATCCCAAGAAAGCTAAGTTTCTCTGAAAAAGACTTGTTCGGTGAACCGGAGGCAGCAGATAATTTTTCTGTCGGATATTATAATCATGCGCTGTATCAGAATAAAATTTCGACTTATATTTAAAGACAAACCATAAAACCTCAAAATTGTATGTATCAAATGGGGTTAACATTGTTGGTGCCTTGAAGGTGTCCTTACAGGATTCATGGTATAATAAACCGAATATTATGCGAAGTGCTCTCTTTTGTAGTAAGAATATGCGATCCACGCCTATACCAGAACACCAGTGAATGATTCCGAAAGTGATTTTAGAGAAGAAATGCGAAGAGTAATACGTTTTAAGCATATGCTTCTCGCAAGATCTATTCAAATTATAGAGGGCATAACATATTTGTGCAAAGTCGTCGCAAAGCTTATCAATGTGGATATTCCACACACATACTTTAGTGTATAAATCTGCCTATTCAAAAGCGTGTGAAATATCAATTGAATTGATTAAAATATTGATATCATCAGCATTAAGTGCAATGTTAGTAGCTTCGTTTAGGGATAAAAGTAAATCATTTATGTACATACATATATAGATTAGAAAAAGTGAAGGTCCCAATACAGAGCCTTGAGGTATTCCTCGGCCTATAACGCATGAGTTAAATGAATATTCCTTACCTACAACCTTTTGCTAATGATCAACATTATCGAATGTACGCGACAAGTCAATAAGCATACCAACACATGGTTGGTTTGAATCAATATCTCGGAAATCTGATTAATAAAGATGTACAAAACAGTATTGACAGGGATTGATTGGGAAGAAAACCAAGTTGGTGATCGGTGAAAAGACAAAATTTATTGAAGTATGATACTAACATTTCATTCATCAAGGACTCGTGTACTTTAAAAAAAATTGGTAGAATTCTAATACGACGGTAATTGTCGAAACAATAGGGGTCGCCTTTTTTGTAAACAGCAATTACATTTGCAATTTTTAATATTGTGGGAAAAATGCCACTCTGAAAAGAATAATTTATTAAATAAGATAAATGTGCTAGGACATTAAGTGCGTATTTCTTTATTAAAAGTGAGTGACAGTATAGGAGATACTTAATTTATTAACAGTTCTCAGTACATCATTTTCTTCTGTAATAGGGCTAATAAAAAAGCAGTTGGAAACACTTACATATGTATATGGTTTATGCCAGCATCGCTGTAGGAGCTATTGCTTAATTTTGAAGTTGGGATGAATTTTGGTGTTGAAGGCATTACAAAGATGAAGCTGAGGAATTACATACTCGAGTCGGCACATCAATTGTGATAACTAAATTATAACAATACAGTAAGTCTAGGAGAGCCCGTTCTAATGGAGAATCCACACGAAAATCAATATTAAAATCACCACCGATAAGAACTTGCCTCCGTTCCAAGGCAATTGATTTAAGTAACGTAGCCGTTACATTCATAAATACATGTTATATACAGGCCAAAGAATAATTTTTTGTACGATTTGTAAAAAAGATTGCTTATTGCCGCCGCTGACACCACACGATATAGAAATACGCATAAGAAACGCTTTTGAAACTTTAACCCCACAGATGTTGCCCAGAGTTGGCAGGGGTTTTCAAAAACGAGTATGTAAGTGTCAGGAAATGGAGTGTTGTACTATAAATTTCATTCTAAGCTTCTCAATACTTGTAAATATGTTCTTATACATAGAGCTTTTGGGACACCCTGTATAATATGAAAATAATTTTAGAATGTACCCGTAATAGAAGTGCACATATCCCAAAAACGAAACTTTTTGAGTCACGTATTTTCGCCACAATATTCCGTGCCGTATAGCGTGAATAACCCTGTATATGATACAAAATTAAACTAAGGACAAAATATGGTTAAATATAAATGCGCAAAAATGCAAAGGCTACGAAATCACAATGTCCCGTGCAGATTAGTGAACCGGAAAAGCTGAAAGCGTCATATGCTGTCAAAATGCTTTCAGCGAGTTATATGTGCCGTCTTACCGTGACCTTCTGGCATCTCCTACCCACTTTAGAGATAAGTTTTAGGAAAATAGAAGACCTAGAATTGCTTCATACCTATCCACCTATAGGTTCGACAGAATCCATATTATATATTTTCTCATCTAGTTTGTAAGTGCTGGATTGTTGTTATTGGCAAAGCTACTGTTTACATTGCTGTATTGTATTATTATTCTGATATACTATTTCGGCAGGGCGAATTGAGATGGACTTTACAAAATATGTTGTTATAAGTTCGTAAAGCTTTCTTGTGAGAGATAGAGGTAAGAACTGCTTACTGCTGCCTAGCGAGCATAAACACTTTAGCTGTTGTAACAAGTCTAAGAAAACATATTTGCACAAGATAAACTGCAGCTGTAGTTTTCACATACAATACAGTGTAATACTGCTGCAGCTGCACCCGCAATGGAAAAACTATTCTACAAGGATTTTTCCTCCTAATCTTTAGAATAAAATGTGTCTTGTAGACAATAAGTTGCATCTTCAAAATTTGCAGCGGAAACATTATTGACAAAAATGGTATGCTTCAATGTCAAACCCGAAATTTTCTTCTATTTGAATTGTCTAAATTTGAATAGCATGGGATTGTGTAACATTAAATGCGAATTTAGGAGAAAATCAAACGTTGTAGCATCCTTACAATCCACAATTTACATATTGTGTCCCGACACTTGAAAAAAAAACCACAGATAATAGCTTTCAGTTGAGTTTTTTAAGAATCGATACTTTTACGTCTACAATTGGTGCCGTCTTTGATGAAATCAATATGTTCTCTGCCTAACGTTTAGTATGATGATATGTTTTTCCATATATTTTGTTACAGTTTTATGGACATTTTTTTCTTCTTAGAGATATTGGAGATAGAGATCTTCATAAAGCGAGAAAAAAATACTCCTTTGTAGATGCTCAAACTACTCTTAATTCCAAAATTAAATAGTTTCCGACCTTCCCGTACACAAAAGAAATTCTGAGAATCTTAAAGGAAGTGTGTAGCTGAAATAGTATTCACATTGATTCGTGAGAAAACACAGGAACAGCCTGGTATAAAATTTAGTTCCTTTAACGTCTGCACAAATTTGTAGTAGGTACTCAGAAAATTTAAGTCCAGCCCCGATTAATTTTTACTATTCAGTGACATTACAGAAAACCAGATGAAACCACCTCAATCATTATAAATTTTTCCCAGCGAAGCACCTACCACATCTACAACAATTAAAACGCAACTTAAACAAAAATTTGCTTAAATTGTTTTCGAAACAAAGTACAAACAAATTATGTAGTGTAGTGTGATAAAACGTTTCTGCAAATATACCTGCAAAATATTGAAATTGCTAATAGACCAGCCTTAGCAAAAAAAGTGGATGCATCAACATATCTACAAGCATTTCTTGATACTTTCTTTAATCGAATGCCCAAATCGGATGTCTCCATACACCAAAGACAATCCCAGTTCTTCTTTAGAAGTTGTGGATAGTCTTGATAATTTCACTATTATCTACACAGATGCCTCCAAGTCCAACAGCGGCTGCGGTTGCGCGGTATATGACGCGAATAATAAAGTGGGCAAATCATACAAACTAAATAGTATGTTAAATTCCCTTTCTGCGGAGGCTAGGGCAATCGTTGAAGGGCTTAAGTATGTCAAGCAAATGGGTTTCACAAACGTGGCGATTATGTCAGACTCTCTGAGTGTGCTTAATGCCCTAAAACATAGGAAATGGTATTCTCAAGTACACCCAATGCTACTTGATATAAAAGCATCAGTAACAGACGGAGAAGGATCGGATCATATCATATACGAAACAGAAATCGTATCGCAAATTAAAAGACACTCCTTAAAAAAAAGATGGGAAGATAGATGGCAAAGGTCATATAAACAGCAAATCACTCAATATGCTTTGATTCACCCCTCCATCTGTCACACTCGTTGGCACAGTAATGTTGGAATTTCACGATATTCGTATTCCACCATAGCTAGGATGAAATTTGGACATGGGACCTTTCCTTCTCATTTACACCACTTAAAAATAATCGATTCGTATTCCTGTACATGTGGTTACGAAATTGCCGATTTAAATCACATTATTTTGGCATGTCGCAATTTTGAACAACTAAGACATATATTGTTCGGCAAACTCATAGAACTTGGGGTGTCATTACCAACCTCGGTGATACAACTGCTCAGATCGAATGATGCAAGAACATACAGCTCGCTTATTAAATTCGTCAAAAATTGCAGTATTAAAATTTAAAGAAGTGTTTTATAGGGTCTAATAGAATGTGGCAAATGGGCTTGGATCCCTTAACGCCATAAAAAAAAAATCCCAGTTCTTTTTAAAACATAATATAATATGGGGAGATGACCTCAAACTAATTTACAAGTTTATGGCCAGAGCTTAATTCCATTAAGGAGAAGATTTCGTTCCGTCAATGATAAATTGTGTGCGGGATATGAGAAGTTCGGTTCTACTACGAATGAAATATGCATGAAATTAATTATTTTTTGGCAATGTATGCAGGTTTTCGCACACTATGTCTAAAGTTCTGCACATAAGTTCTTAGTATGATTATAGCATGTCAATAAGCCACTATCTATGTGTAGATCTAGAAATTTAGTGCATGGGGCTTGTTGTATGAATCGATTTTCAACTTTCAAAAATAATGAAGTTTCTATGGTCCATGGTTGCCGACAGAAATTAATAAAGGCTGTTTTATCCCTGTTAAGGCATAGTCGATTTTGGTGGAACCACGTTGTAAATGTGTTTAACATGCCTTTTGCCATTTATATGTCTGTACTTCCATATAAGTAAGTGTTATCATCTGCATACATCGCAAGAGTACCCTCTGATACAATAATGCCTTCAGCTTATTACTTCTGAATATTTACAACTTCGCATGTATGTTTTACACTTTTCAAACCTTAACAAGTCTACTTATAAAGATCGATATAACATTTAACATTCTTTAATTTGTGTCCATTTCGTTGCATTAATGTCATACTGCTTTTACGATTAAGGCAAGAAGTTGGAAACTTTTTTAACTATACCTATTAGATATGCCAATGCTGAAACGTAAACGTACTCATTAATATCTTATTTACATAACCTGCATTGTAATATACATATGTACACTTCCATATTACCACTTAGAAACTTATATCGTAATTATCTACGGATTTTTCGCATTCATAACGATAAGGTTTATTACGAAGTACATACATTAAGTTATTAAACTTGTATGCGCATAAAAATTGCGTGCATAAAAGAAGAGAAATAAACTCTATTGGAGGAGTGAAGGAAATGGTACGAGGAAAAAGTTAATGAATTTTATTAAATCAAATACGTTCTGCGTACGCATGTATCGTGCGACCTGCTACTATCGCCTCCGCATAGCTTATCTATACAAATATTTGTAAATGCAAATGAATTGGGAATAAAAATTGTAGAGCAGAAGTTTATAATACTGCATGTTATGTTGTTTCTACATTTCTAAAGAAATCTCAATCTTTGATAGAATATTAGAGCTTTTCATAAGGTAGTGTAATTTTACCGCATCTTATTCAGAATTCTATAATATACAATGACTTATATTTGGTCAACGCACTTGTGCTTTGATCTAAGAATCTGGAAAATTCGAGATGACATTTCTCCACATATTTATGTATAGTAAACCTAAGAGGTGGAGCACACCTGTTGATACACTTCCCTTTTAAAATAATAAATTAATAATAATTTACTTTTATCTAATTTATTAAATTTACTCTTTAATGTTGCTTGCTTATTAATACTCATTTTAAAAGGTAGAGGAATAGAAATAAATGTATAAATGCGCGGCCTTATATACATAACAGCGAAACTGAAGTAATGTATCCAATAAAAAATAATTGTATTCCATTTGCAATGTATGAACTCTAGCTATGTAATTATGCACCTCATAAAGTTTTCATTTACGTATGTACAAAAAATAAACAATCTTCGCGAAATCAGCCGAAAGGCTACTATTTCGTGTTATGCGAGGGTAGTCAATTAGGCAGTTGTAAAGAGCCTGTTTCCTTTGCTTTTAGAAACAGCTGAGAGAATTCACTTTAATTAATCTTGATATAAAAACTTCCAATTAAAGAGCTTATTTTGGAATGTTTCAACAATTGTGAGGTAGACTTTTTACTGAAGACGAGTAGTAACATTGCATATATGTATTTATATGAAAAAGAGAACATACAAAACAAACGAACATTTTTGAATTACAAATAAATTAATTGCGAACTTTAATGCGCTATAGGTGTGTGTTGTTCACATATGGAAATATATAATATTCCAGCAATTAAACTAATTGCGTTGGTATCGCAAGCAGCAAAACGTGTGTCATATTCAGGGCATCATTTGCAGTATTGCAGCTGTTATTATAATTTAATTTTAATTTTCATGCTGGAAAAATACATTTAAACGAACCAGTATTTAGTAATCATTTGCGAATGGTGTTAATTTTTATTTGAATAAAAAGGACATATTTTATAACAAACAGATTATCGAGAAAGAATATTGGTACTTATTTATCCACTTAGTAGTATATACGTGTAGGAGTTTCGTTCCATTTTCAGTTAAATTTATAAAACAGGAAGGAAACAAACAGAACCTCATTATAATTAATTAATCAAGATTAACTTAAGGTACATAACCCTGAAATGGGAGAATTGTGTTATAAATTTGTCATATGTTAATTGCTTGTTAATGTGCTGAAGTCAAAAATGTCAGCCATTTCCAGTTTTTTTTTTCAAAAAGCGACATGTTATCCCATTTTTCAGCTATTTCTAATTTCAGACTTCTTGAAGAAATATATTAAGTCAAAAATCCTATTCCTACATTCTATTTTGCGACAAATTTTGAAATGGGAAAATGTCTCAACGAACTGCTTTACAAATTCTCTGCATTGCCCGAAGGAAAACTCAAAGTTACTATTTGTTGGTCCCTTAGTTCCCCCCCAAACTAACGAAAGATCCAGAATTTAATATAAACATCAAGGTTGAGGAAAAGTTAGCGTAGCTGTTAATCAAGGAAGTAGCCAGTTCTTTGGCAATAACAAAAATCAAAATACGGTATTAAGGTAATTGTTGAAAACATACTACAAAATCTTATTGAACGAAGGTGTTCGATGAACAAATTCCTCTCTTTTCTATTCCAATTAGACTATTTTCTTAGGAATCTAAGAGCAGTTAGCGAGGAGCAAGGCAAGCGTCTTCATGAAGATGTTCAGAGATACCAGAGACACCGACTACTGCTGAGATGTGTTCCTAAAATATGTGCGATTGTAAAGGATAAAGTCCGAATAGTAGTTTTGAAAAACAGCATAATCGATACAGTGGGGCTGACTTAAAATCGTATACTTTTTACCTTTCGTACAAAATTTGTATTGTTTGTTACGAATATGGGGGTTTCTTTTATAAACCGTTCATGTGTTTCATAGAAAGTGCTTACATGACGGAAAAATTCTATGTCATAATTGGATTTAACGCACCAAAATAATAGCCAACAATTGTTTAGAGTTTAGCATCTGAAATGAAGACCTTTGATAAGAAATTGGATTTACAGTAGCCAAATTTGACATTAGTAGCACAAATTGCATTTGTGGCCACCTTGTATAAATTTGTACAATTTTGTACGCTGCATATTGTTTCAATATAAATTTAAGGCTTTATATTGTTTTCATACTACCACAGTAGTTGTAGGCCCCAAAGTTATTGCTGTTATGTAGAAACATTCTATTTATTAGTATATGTATTTTTATGACATTTTTGTACTTATCTTATTTTCCTGATATTTTTTCCAGTTTTAGGTCAATTACAACACTCTAATTCAAATAAAGATCAAATTTGTGGTCTTTATTCGAATTAGAGTGTTATAATTGACCTAGAAGTGGAAAAAAAAATTCAGGAAAATAAGATAAATTCCATTTATTCTTAGAAAATCTTGTCAGAATTTGCAATTGCTTGCATAAATATTAGTTTTGCGCCATCACGGTTCATCAAAATATATTTTTATACATCATAAACATAAACCAATGTATGCCAAGTAAAACAATCACAGTAGAGCTATATTTGCACTAGTTTTTAAGCATCGAAGAGCATACAGTATTTCATATCAATCTACTGCTTCTTGGACCAATTTAGTTCTAACTATGGTCCTATTGCTGATGATACAAAGTTAAAATACAACTTGTATCATCTGTCCCTGGTGCATTTCGCAAGTTAATTAAAATAGATTGCATTCTCTTAGCATCTTTTAGAAATTATTACTAGCTCATAAGTATAATATAAGAGGCACAGTGTCGAAGGCTTTAGCAAAGCCGACATAAATTGTGTCAACCAGATATCGCTTATCCAACGCCAGATACTTCGTGAACAAATTCGTCAAGAGTGGTGGTGGCCATCAATCAGCCAGCGCGTTCTGACGTATCTGCTACAAGTTATTATGTAGCTATGTCTGTATTTGGAGCTTCACCACATATTAATGATACCATCTCAATCATTCCCTTTGGTTCATTATATTTACGATGTTGACGAAGATTAAAAAAAAATACAAAAAAAAAGAAACTGTGAATATTGTATTACTAACATGCATAAAATATAGAACTGTACAGAAGTAAGAAAATAATTAATTTCATCGTCTCTAAGTATTTATAGATGCGCAACAGTGTTGCACAGTTGTTACAGTTCTTACTGGTTCAAAGTTTATCCACTGATGGATTAAATACAGCCGGGCAGCAAAACCAATTCTCAAAATTTTTTAAATGATATCAACAAATATAGACAGCTCTACCTTATTAAACATATTTGAAATTGTAATATAATAGCAGGTGAAGCAAAAACCCCCTTCTTATTTGTGTATACCAACACTGGTACAACACAGAACGAACCAGCGTTGATACATAACACTACCATTAGAAAACAACGTTGATATTGATCAAATTACACTTGATTCAGTTCGTCGACATTTACTTTTCCGTCTGATTTCCTAACAGTGAACGAAGAACTGACAACAAAGTAACAGACAACAGCAACAGGGACGTGCCCAGTCGCCAACGCTTTGGCTTCGAAGCGATAGCGTACACACGGGCTCTTATTTGGCTGTCACGGGCTCGTCAAATGTGGCCCCCTATAATTTTAACAATGAAAACGGCTAGCCGAGTAATTTACCCGAAGAAAGTGCGTATACAGATTACAAAGCTATACACAAACACATATTACGTATACAAAAAAAAACATGTAGTATACATTCATGGGTCGATAATATTCCAGTTTTTACCTTTTTTCCTGTGGGTTCGTTTTCTTTTTATTCTTACTATCTTTTGTAATTGGCGGCAGTAGTCTACATATAAAGCCTTTGTTGATTGCCGAAAAATAACTAAATTACAACCTACAATCTCCAATGTCTTCTTTGAAAAGGAACCGATAAAGGGGATTAGAATCTGGGGTAACGACAATTAGAATGTACGGTATCAATACGTCGAATTAAATGTATGTAGAGGAGAAGGACGCAACAGAGGTGAATTATAAATAAGTTGAGTACCAAACGTATTAGGAAGTACGATTATGTTGAAAAAATAATTAAAAAATAAAAAAAAATTACACTATTAGGTGCAATAAAACAGAGCAGAAAAATAGAAGATGAATTGGCTTACATATGTACATGCATCTATTGCTTGTATACATTATGTATAATGCAAATTAAGTCTAGCCTAACCTTGAAACATCAGCTGACATTAACCTGATAAAAGCGAATTTTGTAAAACAATAATATCATATTTTCATTGAAATTGTAAATACGCCCATAAATGAAAGAAATTTTATCTAAAAATTCCAGTGTACATTATCTGGTGTTATATTTGTAACAGTAGAGTATCATAGTATCTTGCTTCAACTCTCTGTTCCGAGTAGGCATACAGTGGCACTGGCCTCATTAAACATTAAGGGATCTTAGCTAAGATTGAACTACTGTGGTGGCACAGAAAGGGAAACACCAGAGTTGTCCGACAAAGATCTTGATGGCTCTCAACTATGTTATGGAGGGGTCTTCCCTGATTACCCCAGTACGAGCTTTTATCCTAACGCGTCCGAGTTTCTGAAAAAAATCAACGTTTTTGTGCGCGTTTTTTATACCCTTGGTGTTGGTTTCCATATAAGCAAGCGTGCGTAGCGCTATGGATTGGATCTATGCCTACCACCCTAGTGGCTCACGTTCGATTCCTACCGGTAATTTTTTCTTCCAGCGTATTGTGCGCAACATTAACAATTGTATTTAATTGAAATTATTCATAAATGATATAAAAAGAACACGAACAACAACGTTGATTTTTCTCAAAAACTAGGACGCGTTAGGATAGAAGCCCGTACTTGAGTACTCGGGAGAGGTTCCTCTATAACATGGTTGAGACGCATCAAGATCCGTGTCGGACAACCCTGCTGTTTTTCTTATCAGAGAAAAAAAGGCTAAAAAAGGTATGGTGTACTAGCCTTGGTTTACAAGAAATCTCAAAATCTGTTTTGATTTGTAACTATAGAAGATGACGATTACCATGTAAGTATGATCAGCACTCGTACAAATGATTTCAAATAGCTTCGCTTTGTGTCATTTTAGACTATGTGGACGGTAAATAAGACAGTAGCTACTATACTACTATTGACAGAAAGCTAGTATACTTTTAAATGTTGAGACACTACCCTCTAGACTTTCTATATTTACAAGCAGGTTATTATCGAGGTTTCTCTGTTGCAAGATTACTCCACAGAATAAGGATTTGTTTGTCTCTAACTTTTCCCTTTCTAGGGCAGTTCATGTTTTTGATTTTGCAAATTCACTGTCGATATATTTTCTTTTGAGGTTTTCTTTTTATTTTAGTCATCGCTTCTACATCTTCTACTACACCACAATCTGCAAAAAAATTAATAATTCTCAAAAATATTCTCTCTTACTTTGAAGCTTTTCATATACGAAAGAAGTTTTCGAATTTTTCTGTCATTGCGTTTGCTACATTTGTATCTACACTTTCTTTAGAGCACAAAGTATTTTCCACTTCTAAGAAATACTCAGTAAGTTCGTCTTCTAAAATCGCGTTTCCATCCTTCTTTACTTTCTTATTAACAATTAAAATATTCTACACGACAAACTCGTGAGCGAACTTTAATTATCTGGTAGAACTTGCTAAATGGAGTAAAACGCCGTTTTTTAGGAAAACCGAAACTCTTTCTTTTGCTATTCATGCAAATATAAGAACAAAAATTGAAGTTGTATATCTTTAGCTGTTGCAAATTTATGGTTTTCTGCCTGTATCTTTTTTTGGTCTACCGCTCAGGAAAAAAAAAACATAAATTGGCACTGCATTTGCCGTGTACCGTTTTAATTATGGTGTTAGTGTTAAGGGCGTAGACTGAAAAGGTCTACAGATTGTTGAGATTCTTAGACGATTGATTTCTCAATATTTGAAAACGGAAAACGGTGTTTTATAGCATTTGATGCGTCCTATCTAAATTAAGATAAAGTTTCAGGCAGATACGGTTCTGTCACTTGGAAAACTTCTCTTGTAAGATTAAACTAGCCTTAACGATAGTGTCACCTTCTTCGTCAAGTTTTAGTATAACATTTTTTAGATCAATTATTTTCTTCAATTGCTCAGTCGTTTCTGTCGTTGGAACGTTATTATTCTCAAACCTCTTGCTATTTATATTTTTCAATTCTCATTTGTTAGAAGATATTATTTCGTTGTCAGAATACGTTTGATAAGGTTCTGAAACCATAATTTTTCCAATTGTCTCTGTCCGAAAATGGCGACAATTACAACTGTTTTACATTATATGTATGCAGAGAAACAGAAATTAGATTTTTAGTACATATTCACTCAGAAGCAAAGTTTAACCTAAATGCAAGAGAGAGATTGAACACGAGCTTTCCAAAAACATTGTTTGATAATACAAAGACTTGCTTAGATGTATAATTAACAATATACACAGAAACACAAATTGAAGG
>ML219139.1:0-16833 GCA_004785975.1 Popillia japonica | reverse complement strand
CAACATGTATAAATGCAATATTTCTTGTCTAGATATATAAAATTTTAGAAATTTTATTATAATTTTCTTTCTTTATATGGCTTGATTCATTATTTTGTCATCACTTTTATGTTTCTACTAAGACTTCTTTAAGATTAGTTACTAATTATATCTGAATAATTGATTCATAGTAATATAAGGTTTAAATATTCACCATTAATGTGTGTGTGACTTAATAATAATATAATAATAATAATAATATATATTTGCCCAACAGATAACAATCTAATTACAGGACAAAAAAAATAATATCACATGTATACTTATGAACTAAAGAAAAAAATAATAATAATAAACTAAATGTATCTAACATAATGGAAAATTAAATATAGTGTAAATTAGGTGTACAGGTGACTTAACCGAACAAGATGCCGAGAATCATTCTTTATCAGTTTTTTTCTTTACCAAATGTGCGTATTATACATACATACATGTTAAATGAAAATACCGATTTTTCCTGCTCAGGACGTTGTAAAAAGCCGCACATAAGAATATACTAATATCTTGACATAAAATACAAGAGTTTTCCGTTGGTTCACCACGGTCTAGGGTAACTTTATATAAATTCTTGGGGCTCCTCATGTTACCGCCAATAGGAGGGGTGTTGGCGTAAGGCAAGTACGTTTCGCTAGTTGAAAAACAATCTCTTTATTCACGAAGTTCTTCGGTCTAAGTTTCCGTTTTCCTATTGATTCTCCCAACGACTGCAAACCGTACCCCAGACAGAAGTATTTTTCGGTTTCAACGCTAATGAAGGAGATTTTTTTTGTATCCAGTTTGTCGAGACTGTAGAATTTTCTGCTTAAGAAGTAAATAAATTAAGTTTTACAAAGCACCACGGCACCACTGATCGAGTTGAATGCGATTAAGATACCTACTCTTACAGAAAATGCGAATGAAATAAAGCAGATTCAAGGCCGGTATAATAGAAAGCAAATATTACTCCGTACTTACTAGTAATGAGCGAATATCTATTGTAGTGTTACAATAATTGATTTACTGTTGAACAACGATCAAATGGTGCGCCTATAAAGTATTGATAGGTTTCTAAGGTTCTGATATTACTTTGTTAAATACATATTTGAAATATATTGCTATTATTATTATTATTATTATTATTATTATTATTATTATTATTATTATTATTATTATTATTATTATTATTATTATTAAAATAAACATATCTTCTTTAATTAATGCATAATTTTTTTGATTGATGAATTGTAAAATAAAAACGCCACTGGCAATAGTTAGGTATACCTAATGTACGGAAAGAATTACCTTTGGATGATCACAACGGTACCTACATTTTATGATGCTAAATGCATGTAATTAGGTACTTCACCATTTTAATTCTATATACAATCCATTTATTCTTTGAAACGATACACGTTAGCGAAACACCAAAAGCAGATTCGGATTCAGCATAAAAAAAAACGAATCAAGTTCACATATTTGCAACTGTGAACCAGAAAAAACTTAAACTTGATCAGTATAATTTATTTATAATAATCCAGGAACTTGCGATTCGTATAACTTAGGGCATCCACTGTAAAACGCGAAAAGTCATAGATATGCCAAATATAAAGTTTTATGTGGTAATATCAGAACAGGTTACCAAACAAACTTTGTAAAAACTGCCCTGTTTTTTAATTCGGAGGAGTAAAATGAAAAGACCCAATACGCCAGAAAATTTTTGCTGTTAGGTTTTTGGAGGGAAATTTAAAAATATTGTGAACATTAATCAAGTATAGATTCATACTCACATAATTATATTAATGGCAAAAGAAATTAGTGAAATATACCAATTATATAGATATTTCCTTAAATATATTGAGAAATATTTGAAATTACTTGCTGGCTGTTCCTATCGGCCAATGTACTTACGGTTTCTGTTTATGTTTCGTTTAAATTTTGAAGTTTCGCGCGTAATGTTAACTATATGCGCAGTGACCACGAAGTAGGGATGCTGATTTTTAATCGATTTTCTGAATCGATTAAAATCTAAACTCCAAGAATCGATTCCCAAAAAAATCGAGGCTTAAATAATCGATGTTACAGATAATCGATGTTTTGATTAGATTTGTGTACTTTTAGTAGGGCAATAATAAGTTTTTTTTATATTTTAGTAAACAAACTTTTAACTTTTGTTATGACATCTAAATCACTTGTAACTCTTTATTGGCAGCACTGCTTTACATGGCTTATTACACCAGCGAAATACAGTGTACGGCAAAAACAACTTAAAAAAATGTAAGATATATATAATTATTGAAAGTACAATTTGAGAAACTACATGAGCTTGCAGACGTTGCTGAATTTGTTTCCAATTTATCGATATTTTCACTATTTAGTTCTCCAAATCGTGACATTTCGAAAATTAAATTTGAAACTGTCAAAAGTTTTACATTAGCAGCGATATGACATAAGTCAGGTGACAGCCGGGGTGTTATCGTTGGGTGATAACATTCCGCGGTAGTTATCAGTATAATCAAATGTTGATTGGATATCCTGATACATGTGACATAAAAGGATTAATTTTGATTGGTCGAAAATTGAATCCAAAAATTTTCGTAATAATTTAGTCCAGTGTCGCGCATTAATTGATTCTGGATCACAATCTAACTTTATGACAAAAGAATTAGTAGAGACATTAAGGTTAAAACAATCTAATATATCAATACCAGTAAGTGAAATTAACCAGTTACATATTATTAAATATTTCTCGTATAACACATGCAGAATTATTCTCGACTAACAAAATTCCACAAAAAAAATCCATTTTTAGTTATGAACAAAATAACGGACCGATTACCGCAAGAAAGTTTTGATATTTCAAGCTTAAATATTCCACCAATATTACACTAGCAGATCCAAAACTTTAATAATAAACCATTGACGTATTATTAGGTGCTGGAATTTTCTTTGATTTGTTATCTATAGGACAAATTCAACTGGGAGAAAGTAAACCGATATTGCAAAAGACAAAATTAGGTTGTCTGATATCAGGTGCTCTGGTTGACTGTCAATTAAGAAATAAAATCTCATGTAATTTAAGCATCAATACCGAAGTTTTAAACAATTTAGAAAAATTCTGGAAGATCGAAGAATTACCCGATTCTGAATATTATTCAAAGGAAGAATTATCTTGTGAAAATCATTTCGAAACCACGCTTAAATGCGAACAGGATGGTCGTTTTACAGTATCGTTGCCATTGAAGGAAAATCATGCAAATTTGGGCGGATCATTAGGAAACGCACAAAAAAGATTGATTTCAATGGAAAAGAAATTCGTTAGGGATCGCTCTTTACAAGGGGGATATAGGAGAATTAGGGCACATGACAGAGGTTTTAGACATACGGAATAAAACCGGTAAGAACGCTAATTATTTACCACATCATTGCGTTTGTAAACTTACCAGTAGCACAACGAAATTACGCGAGTTGTATTTGACGCATCATGCAAGACAGCGAATGAAATGTCGTTGACCGACATTTTAGAAACCCGACCTGTAATACAGGACGATCTTTTTTCAATGTTGTTAAGATCGTTAAGATTTCGTAAATATGATTTATGTTTTGACTGGAGATAGCAAAAATGTATCGTCAGGTAAATATAATGGAATCGCAACGGGACAACGATGCGATGTGGAGATCAGATCCGAATTTACCATTAAAACACCATAGACTGAACACTATAACATACGGCACAGCTTCCGCATCATTTTTAAGCACAAGATGTTTGAAACAGCTATTCATTGAAAACGAGAAGGCTTATCCCGAAGCAGCTTACGCTATAAGAAAAGATTTTTAAACAAACGACAATTTGTACGTTATTTATTATTTCGTAATCCACAGTGATTAACAGTTTCCATTGAGAAAATAGTGCAGTATTACGTATTACGTAGAAGTGACGATGCGTCTACGTCACTATATTTGCCCTAGAGTGGTAAATACTGGACCTCTCGAAACTTACGGGTCCAGTTCTAGTGCAATGTGAAGTTCGGTGAAGTTATTACATGTTATTTTTTATTCATACACGCCCCGACGGAGTGCGGTTCAGTGATTACGTCAAATGACGCGGCACTAGGGCAGTGCTAGTGTATTAGAACTAGTTCTCCCAAAGGAAAACGCTATTATCTATTTAAATTTACATTCACGTTTTAAAAATATGTACTAAAATGACATTAGCTTGCCGAGCTATATAGTCCGATGTACCTGTCTTGCTGCGTAATAATTGTGTTTTCTAACCGGTTTGAAGATTGAAAATGTTCACTAACCGAACGTAAGTAAAATCATTCTCAATCTATTAGTGCAAATGACACTTGCCAATTTTGAGCGTAGTATTGCATATCGAAGAAAGCACACTAAAACATCTAATTAACCCTAGTAAAGTTGCCGTGTAAATTTTTAAATGTAGCCCGTAATTAATAATAATAATAATAAATAATCTTTATTGCAAATACAAAACGCGAAGTCCAGCAATGCTGATCAACTTAACCTAATACAAAAAAGACCGCAGTAATAACTGCTGCAATATAAAAATAAAAAAAAAAAAGGCACATTAGCTCTACCACTCAATATATGTGCATCACCCAATTCCCCACTCTTGACCTGTATCTCACAGTCCATCAGCAACCCATCTTGCTATGCATTGCTGAGTGGACTCGCCATGTGGCCATATGTGATAACCACCATAACAGCATCATAACCATCATAACAGTGTCCAATGTCAAAACCAACACGGTTGCTCTGACACATTTTTTAGTGGCAAGAACACAGATCGACTATTCCAACCATAAGCCGCCAATTAAAATGAATCCCTATATTACTTACATGTTAGATTTAATATCTACAGAAATTGCAGAAACAACTTCAGAAGATATGGCGCCTTTACGAAAAGAATGACAAAAGTAAAGTGAGTCACAAGCAAGGAGCATATCATATAAGAGTGACGCATTCCACGCTAAAAATTTGAGCCGTACGCAAGCGCCGCCCTGATTGTTGTGTACTAAATTTGTAAACAACGGCGATGCAATGAACTGATGACAACTTGGATGTGTATTAAGACCACCGCACTGACGTATGACACCAAATAAATTCTCCAATCATAATTATTGATAGATTTCTTACTGATAAGAGCAACAAAAAGACTTTTTGGTAAAAATATCGCTATAAACTGGCTCATATTTCATATCAAAACCTCTTTTGATGTTTGATTATATAATTGCTTTAAATATAAAGCCTACACAGACTTGGCAACGCTACTATATTTAGTTCTACCAGACAGTTCGCAGGCAGCGCGCACATCTTGCCTCATGTTACTTACATTTGAAAGAAACACCTGTGGTCACAAGTCTCCATAAGCAATAATTTTTGATCTTATAGCAACTCGATAACTTTCAGACACTTTTCATTGATATTATAATAATGATAATAATAAACATTCAAAACTGTTAACAAACTTCTATCCTTTCGTATAGAGTATGCTTATGCATTTAAAATTGATATGTTCTCACTTCCATTGTGCAAATATCATTTAGGGTTATCTGGTTAACCTACTTCTCAATAAAAGTCTTTGAAATGTCAAGCACAGTCCTTATTTTTGTTGCAATAAAAAACATATTTTTCAAGAGTAAGCACGCAACTAAACACAGTTTCTTCTATTTCAGGCCAAAGTAGATGGCGATAAACCGCTTCCAAAATGGCTACTATTTGCTAAAGCAGGAGGCATATTCATGGGTGTTCCAACAGTGCAAGATGTTGGATCTCTAAGAATTGTAGTGCGAGCAATTGATGACCTCGGAAATCAGACGAACGAATTTAGGTTAACTATTAAACTAGGCGAAGAAAATCCTCAAAAATATTGTCTTGCAGAAGATACTACAGTACTGAAGCTAATTATTGATAGAGAGTTTAACTCTATTGATTCGAAGCAAAGAGTGATATCGATAAGCAACATAGCCAAGTTCTTTGGATTACCATATGTAAGTATAAATATCACAGATATATTCATGTTTCCATTTCAATAATGTTATATACTTATGTATAATTAAGGTGTGACCACGAATAACAGGAAATCTTTTATAATAAAACTTTGCTGATTAGGAAATGAAAAATTATGTATTAGCATAAAAGTGTATCTTTGAAGATATGTATGTTGGTTTGATATGTGAGAGATGAGAATTGTCTTCGTTGTTACACTTTCCACTTCATCTTCGAAGCTCTTCCACATCAGGCAGGCAGTTGGAACTCCCGACAAATCGCATGTTTAAGTTCTTCCAGTGTAGGTATGGAGTTTATCTACATAAACGCAAAAATTTAAGTATTAGCTGAAAATGACGCGAACATAGAAGAAGCGTTGAAGTAATCTCTTGGATATTCCCCCAATATGAGCTGCAGCTTCATCTTCTTCGAATCAAATTTCGTTTGTCTTTAGTGTCTTCGGACGTAACAGATAGAGTAGGACTCTGTAATAGCACTACCGTTAGCCTTTCTATATTGTCTGGCATTCTTAACTTTTAGGCTAAGAGTATGTATCTATATATGTATGTACATGTTTTTCGTTTCACCAATTATGATGTAGTTCTCATGTTACTGGCGCATATTAGAATCTCTTTTCGATAAAGAATAGCACCGTCTAGTGAAATGACGCCCAAATTTTTTTTGCTTTGAAAATATGATTAAACTTAGAAATAATACAGAGGAACTTGAACAATCATTAACACACAATTATTAACTTCATTGCTAATAAAAGAGCACCAAACTATTACCATTTTATAACTTTCTTGATATAAGCCAATCAGTTAATCTTTCATCCCTATATTCTAAGTACATTATATCAATTATTCTGCAGTAGTTTCGAGAAAGATAAATAAAGATAATTAATTGGAAGGATACAAAATATCACAATTGTTTTTTTTTTCTATAATTAGCAAGTAACAACCAGTTTTTTCACGAAAACTTCTTGATTTAATCACAGAAATAACGATTATAGTTAACGATTTACTTTATATGTATGTATCTACTGAATTTAAAACAGAGATAGTAAACCGTATAATCTCATTTTCTGGCCTGCTATCATAAACCAATAGTAGTAGATAGGAAACGTTCTGATTCAATGCTCTTATCTTTCAGAGTGCCTTCAAATTGGAACCGCAAGTAAAGCCGGACGACTTATCGGACAGTTCTGTTATACTGGCGGGTCCCGGAAATCTACAATCAAAACATTCTAAATCCGCATCATTTATCCAAGTACCTGTTGGTTGCGAGGGACGCCTTTGGCCGAATACAAACTCGATGGTACATCAGTTGAAAAATCAGGCTCGAGACGGCACTATATCCGAAGTTCTGGGACTCCCTCTGGTGGGATGGCGGGTGAAAACAGAAAGCCGTTTCAATAACAGAGATAAACGTCAAATAGATGGTAAGGAATGYGGGGAAAATCAATAAGTATTCAGTTGAAATTCGTAAACGCATGAACGATTTTTGTATAATTCAGCGATGTAAAAATAATATAATACACTATCTCAATATGTTATTTAACTAAGGACATTTATTTATTTAATTAATATATATAAATAAATATAATTTATTTCACCACATTTCTTTAAAACTGATAAACCCAGATATACCGAACTATGCACATAGCTGTCGATATAAACGAATTATTGTCATTTTTAATATTAACAATGGCTTAGGCTAGAATACTTTTTTGGAATATAATTATTGAACGAAGCTTTTTTCAAATAATGCATCGCCCAAAAGTAAGATATACTCCACAGGATATTTTTTTGTGGGCGGAACTTGTCCACATAATCAATGAATACACAATGTACAAATATTCACTGCATCTCTTCGTATCGAAGTAGTACACTAATTCACTATAACCCACAGGATACCAAGCACTTAGATAATTACTAGGGCTGGGCGAAGTATCGATACATCGTCCAGTACTCGATACCATTCCGGGTATGGATCCTCCGATACCTTGGATAACGTTGGTATCGATGCCCTAAGTATCGATACCTACGATACTTAATATCGATGGCTACGATACCTAAGTGTCGATACCTAAGTATCGATATCTACGATACCTAAGTATCGATACAAGTATCGATACCTACGATACCTAAGTATCGATGCCTACGATACCTGGATGAATAATTATGTAGCAAATATACAATATCTGCAATAGCTGAACGATAGTAAATTTTCTTAAAGGTTAATATAAACTAACGTTGACCAGTTAAGGCAAGAAAACTAGCTAGGTATAATATATGTACTTCTTTGAAGTTCGTGGAACTTGTAACAAATTATTTACCAAATTGTATAGGAATTCCGCTGAGACATCAATATATATGAGTACATCAAAATTTAATAACTGTATATTAGAATATAGATTTGGGTGTATTTTATAACAATAATTCCCAATATTTTTTTTCGGTGGAAAACCTTTATGGACATCATGTACTTAGGTCTATAGCACCCGATAGTGTAGGACTCCCAGTCGGTGTTTGCAATATCGGGTGTGCCTACTAGGGCTGGGCGAAGTATCGATTCATCGTCCAGTACTCGATACCATCCCGGGTATCGATCCTTCGATACCTTGGATAACGTTGATATCGATACTTACAATACCTAAGTATCGATACGTACGATACCTAGGTATCGATTCCAAAGTATCGATACCGCGGACGGAACCGATGCCGAAAATGTCGGTATCGCCCAGCCCTAATAATTACCAACGCGTTGCGACAACAATGCGATCCGTATCATTAATTTCGCATTAACGAAAACAGTGACGAATGTGGAATAGGCCCATTGTGACTATATTCATTAAACACAACTTGTTTTTGTAAATCTACCAAACTTTCAAAAACATTATACATTTGCAATTAGTAATCGGTTGAATTAATTCTACATTAGAATGATCAATATTATGATCGTTTCCGAAAATGTGATGGGCAACACGCTAGACTTCTCAAGTATGTCATGTTTAAGATTAGCCATACGGCCTTTGAACCTAGTTGAGATGGAACGTCTTGTTTGTCCAATATATTTTTGAATACCATTTCTACAACTGATTTCAGAATTCCCGGAAAAAATCCACGAGTTTTCGAGAAGATGTCACTACCACAGTTTCTGTTACCCTTCCTTTTGTTTCCTTTATCACGAAAGGTGTGAGTAACATCTTGAAGGAGCTTAATCTTAGGATGGTTTGCAATTCAAGCACTAATTTGAGGATTCTGATCAGTAAGCCTAAAGATAAGGTACAGCCGTTGGAAAAGTCCGGGATTTATGAAGTTAGTTGTAAAAATTATAGTGGTGCCACCACTAGATGTGCCCCGCTGAGGATAAATTCAACATGAAAATTAGGAACGTTCTGAAATTGAAGACTGGTGCACGCACCAGTAAAGCATCAATGAGTGACGTCATCGTCAACAGTTTAATCTTTGGTGCAATTCATTACACCATTTTGTTGAATTATAGAACAGGCCCTTTATATCAGTTGCTGAAAATATATTACAGCTGTGAGTTGCGAATGATTTCACACTATGAAGCATGAATTTAATCGTCCGGTGCTAGATAATTTACGCGTTGTATGTGCTAAGGATGCCTTACTTGCGAAGTGCACAGATTATTATCCTTTAAGGAAAGTCCTATTGAAGAAAACTCTTGATGAACCGACCGTTTATCAACTTCCTTCCATCAACAAAACAAACCGTTTTTAATTCAGCAAACTCTTTTTTATTTGCTTAGTCGAATTTTAGATTACTATTCAGCTTTCCTACCTCGCGCACTTAGACACTCATAAATACATATGCAGGGTGTATTTGAAATAAAAGTAATTAAACTTACATCCAAACTATTTTGCGCAAATCCCTTCCCAGACGCGAGAAAAAAAAATTACGAAGATATTTATATAATATTCGTCGCGCCACTGTGTTTTAATAAATATATCTAGCGCAGAGCAGGTGTAGGGATAGGCGATATTTAACATGTGTGCAACGCATGTCGCAGACATGGAACCAACAATTCTTTAATAAAAAGGAAAATACGACTACGATTACAAAAATTGCAACTAAGAAACTATCTTTATTACACAACAATAGTTTTACTTTTACTACCGTTAAATGATTTTCAATCGTTGTTTAAAGTACTGCCATAGACTGGATACATTTAAAATAAAAGTTCCTTTATCAATTAGTCTCCAATAGTATTTTCATATGTAATCACATTGATATTATTGAACTCGTCATTCAAAGCTATTAAAAAAAAAACTGACACATTAACGTTATTTCGTAGTTTTTGTAACATCGACAGCTGTTTTTGCGATATTTTGCGTTACGTTGACCGAGGTAAACATATTTTCGATTCATGGGCATTACAATTTTTAAGGGAGATTTTAATTTTGGCATTCGCGTCGTAATTGAACAAAAATTATAGCATTCTCTTATCCATCCAAAATCCATCAGATAATACGTAGGTACCTACCTGTTCAATATACATATCTGAGAAGGTCGTAGCATATTGCATTTTAAATTGTATCAACGTGCAAATACATAGACATTAACTTATTGTTTTCAATATACCGGTCGTTTTGAGTCATAGCATATTTAAAGCGGGAGGAGGTGAAGGGAGCTACATCCCCACCAATATTGTAGAGTACACCGTTCATAGACTCATACGCGTCCCCACTTCTGAGCGAATTTTCATACCCCTTACCTCTTCTTCTCGGCTTTATTTATCCTATTTCTCAAAACGACCGGTATACATTGACATGCAAACATTAACTTAAGATATGCAGTATTCTGAAATCACCAATTCAGTCAGTGCTATACATTTTTTCTTGTAATGTATTTTGAGGGTAAATGGATTCGCATTGCTAATTCTAGAATTTCTAATTTCAACTGCACACTTACAAACAACACATATTAAGTTAATTGTAATTTTCAGGAAGCGGTGACGATATCTTCAGCTCAAGTGGAGATGGAAATGACGATTACTATTACGACAATTATTACGATTATGATCCCAGCGACAATGACAGAGGTATTGACCCTATTGAAACACCAGCACCAACGACGAAACCAGCACCAACAACTACTAAAGCCACAACAACACCATCAACAACTACTGCGACCACGACTATTCAGACAACTCCTGTAACTAGCGAAACGCATCCACATCGACATCATCACGGCGAATCAAAAGCTGAAGAAACAGAACCTACAATGAATGTGCTAAAAGTTCACGAGTTGGAAAGTGCGGTCACTGAGGAAGCTATCGTTGTTAGAGATAATATCGAAAAAGATGAAATCGAGAAGAATGAATTAGAAACGACTGTGCCAACAACTGTTAAGCCAACGGAAAAGGTTGTTAGTTCCGTTACAGTTAAACTTCCGACAACTGTTACTGAAGACGTTTACGATGATTATGAAACGATCGATGACGATGACGATGATTATGAAACTTTAACCGTAATACCACCTATTGATAAACATGAATCATCTAAAGAGTCGACTGTTTATAATGAAGGTTCCACTACCAAAGTTCAACCGGAAACAGTAGAATTCATACCAGACACTACACCATTTATTACTACTTCGAGCAGTACTAAAGCAACCACAACACAAGAAGTAACAACGAGTAGTACAGTCACCACATCTAATACAAGCACTACGGTCAACACTACCACTGCATCTCCTATAGTTACTGCTACATCGACCCAACCATCGGCAACTTCTCCTCTTTCTTCCGCAACAATCATTACTTCTACAGAAGAAATCGTTGAAACTACACAACCTGAAGAATTATTGCCTCCAGCTACAATACCTTTGTCACTTCCCACGGAGAAATTGACATCACCTACAGATTCTTCTTCGACTACTGAAAAATTAACAACTCAGGAAGATTTAACCACCTTAAAACAGACTACAGTTAGACATATATCGACAACGCAGGTACCAACCACTCGTTTAGTGACGGATACATTTTTAGAAGCGAGAAATTTTCCACCCACTTTGCAAAATCGCCTAAAACGAATCGCAGTTACTGCTGGTAAAGTTTTCAGTTTCTATATTCCAAAAGATACATTCTCAGATGCTGAAGACGGATTCAATTTGAAGTTGGAATTCTTAGATGGGGAAGGTATGCAGATTAGCAAAGATTCATGGTGTCAGTTCAACAATCACACTAGGGAAATTTATGGCCTGTAAGTAATATCTATATTGTAAATTATGAACAAAGTGCACCAACCAGATTATCTATTGCAGCATTTGTAATAAATTACATTTTCTTCTTTTAGACCTTTGGAGGACCACATTTCACGTTGGATTTACACAATTAGAGCAACCGATAAGGAAAATCAAACCGTGTCAGATCACTTGGAAATATTGGTGCAGCATTATAAAGCCAGGCGTGCTGTCAATCACGAATTTTCGTTGTATATTCAAATCGAAAAGAAATGGGAGTTTCCACACCTCATAGATTGGCCTTTAAAAACAATAAGAGCATTGGGGGCCATATATGATTCAAACCTCACAGATATCATTGTGAGAAACGTAGATTATAAAAGTGTACCAGTAGTTTTTACATGGACAAATGATACATTGCCTAAACATTTATGCCCTAAAAACGAGACTGACAAAATATTTAGAGTAAGCTAGCTTCCATAAATCTGTCTTCCGTACTATAAGTGTCATTTTTTTTAGATGATTACAATAAATAGCGAAGGGGATCCTACTCATACATTAATACGGGCAATGGCACCGGAATTACGGGTGAAGAAGGTTGCTTACAGAGGACTAGGTGTTTGTGAAGCCAAACCACAAACTCCACATCCACCAATTACCCCTCCATCTAATTTCTCACCTATATTACGAAATCCGGTAAACTACATTAATGCCACTTTGGGCGAATTGCTAATCTTCAGAGTACCAGATGTAAGTGGAACTGTTAGATATAAAGGGATAATTTTTATACGAATAATATGAAAAAGTAATTTTGTGAAATATTCTCACATAATGTAAGTTTTAAAGTAGAATGAAAAAATTACTGCCATTTACTTTTCATAAAGTATGAACAGATTGCTCTTATATCAGTGTATATGTAAAAGTAATGTAACTTGACTCTGTAGAAGCTTTGAACAAGTTAACAACATAATAAAAAGTTTAACTACTCGGTCTTTCCGACGACCCGTTCGCTATTTTATATTATGCAAACAGCTACTTACACTTTAAAAAAGATAAAATATTATGTTTTAGTACAAAATAAAGAAGAGTACAATATACAACATAATTATAATTTATCCACAATATTCTTACTCCATCTTTAAGTAAATACGTAATTATGAAAATATCTTGAAAGGGGCGTTTCGTTTACGTGAATTTTTTATAAACCTGCTACACTCGAGTCCCGATTAACCGAATCGCAATTAACCGAATTTCCGGATTAAGCGAATCAAGGTTTGGAGAATTTTTTTTATGTTGCATGTGCTACATGTTATCTATACTCCTATTTATGAAGGAATTATTTGTCAACAGTAAACAGCTAGGCGAACGTGATTTATAACTATAACCGTTGACACTATAACCCTCACTTCTCTTTTCCCAGAAAACGGCGTTAGTCGGTGTCGGTAGCAATTGGTTTGTCTAATAATGTGGCTATCATGCGTGAAAACTTTTAAGATTACGACGGAAAAAAGAAAGCGTGTTGTTGTGCAATGCAAAAAAAAATCCTGTACAAAAAAATCAATTGGAGTTAGTGCAGCAACAGTTTGCGATTGGAAAAAAAAACGGAAATGATATTGAAGATGTTTGTGCAAAAATGATTTCAAATGACGCTTTGGGCAATCGGTCGACAATTAAAAAAGCCAAAAAGGACGCTCTAGACGGCGCTCTTTATGTGGTTTGAACAGGAACGTTCCGATATCTAGACCGATCCTCAAAGAAAGCTTGTGAGTAAAATCCTTGACACAAATGATGAAGAAGAACCAAAGGACATCATTGCCACAAGTTGCAATTAAAGATGTCATTTATATGACGGCTGCTGCATGGGACGAAGTTACACCGATTGCTGATGCTCTGAACAAAACATGGAAAAAAAATAGGTTTGATATACCTGCTTCCGTTTACAACACAAACGGGACCACTGAGGTATTTGATGGACCAGCAGAAGACGAAAACATTTTGGAACTGTTAGAAACATTAGAAAAGGAATCATAGATTTAGCTTGAAGATGTGTCACAATGGATTCAAAGTGACGAAGCCGTTCGTTTCACTTTAACGGAAGATGACATTGTGGCTGCTTGTTCGACAAGTCAACAAACTGCATCTGATGACGAGGACACCATTGAAGATAAAAAGAGCTCGAACCACACCGACGCCACACACATGTTTGATGACTTAAAGCTGTACATGGAGCAGCAAGATGATACATCCCCTGCAGAATTGCTACTGATGAAACGTGTGCGAGATCGTGCAGCACGGAAGCGTTCAGCAAAAAAGCAAAAGAAAATCTCTAGATATTTCAACAAGTTGAATTACATATTTAGTAGTATACTCGTATATGTGCCCTGCCTGAGTCGTAACGAACTTTTGAATTTTAAGCTACTTTGTATTGTTTAATTTGAAAAATATTTTTTAATTTTATGCACGTATGTACTTGAAAATAAAGTTGTTTCTCCAACTCGTTGCTTAAAACGTAAATAAAGTCGCTTTTCTTATTACCTACCTCATTAAAAAAAACTCAGTAGGTACATCATGTTTAACCGAATTTTCGCTTAACTGTATCCCTCTCGGCCTCATCAAATTCGGTTAAACGGGACTCTAGTGTATTATATTTACAATTTTAATGAAATACTGTCTATTCATAAACTGCAAGATTTGCCCACATAACAAAAAATAACTATAAAATTATCAGCAGCAACCTTAAATCACTTCATGTTTATTAGCATCAAACACGCTGAACGCCATAAAATTTAGTCTGAGCGTCGGGTCTTCGAACTTCTTCCGTATAGCTACACCAACGCCTCCTCGAGTCTGTTTTTTTTTGTCGGAACAGTAGGTCTATCTGAGTTATCTCTGCAATCACAAGTTGGTTTGGAAACCGTACCATATCAGCTGTTTGCCGCTAAAACTAAAACTGAAACCTTTGCCCGACGTCCAAAATCTTTTTGGGGAATTCCTGAAATTCGTCGGTGCGTTATCTGGGTATGATGCGCGATTCAATACTTGCTCTGTGATAACAGATACCATCCACTATGTTAACGCCGCGAAATCAATAGTTGAAGCATTGTTTTACTGAAGTTGCAACTAGTCTACCCGACATATCGAAGACTCATAATCACGAATGAGCCTTAAGTTTGACCACCTCGTGAAGATACACTGCAAAATCACACATTGAATATCAGTTTAAAAATGGGACTTTCATTGGATTCAACAATTAGACACACGTTCTTTTAAAACCAAGGTTAGACCAACTATTGGATATAGTCACTGCTACACTACTACTATTGGAGTTTTAACTTCACTGCCGACCTTCAACCAGTGTAACTGTTTCTTAGAGAATATCAGATTTTGCAATGCTGATGATATGGTTCCAGCAAAGCTAAAATCTATCCTTATATAAGTTTTTGTGATTTTCTTGTTAGCTCGGCACATTGTAAAATTAATGCTGCCGTTTATTGTAAGCCGCGAGCTTTTCAATTAGCCTACTTACACCTTTCGCAAGACTCTCAGAACATATAATTCGTAATTCAGTTTTGTTAATTTGATTTCAGAATGCGTCATTTATAATTCAAAGTTATGAAGTTAATTTCAGAATATATTATTTATAATTTAGATGACTGAATTCAATTTTAGAATTCGTTCTTCTATTTTGAGAAGGTGTGTATTGTAAATCATAACGTATCAAATAAATGTCTCATTAAATCAATTGTAATTCAAAATATTGCTTTTTGACATTATAGAACCCGTAGTTTTTAAATTGACAAGATAAAGGCTGGTAGTTTATGGACAGTACAGTAGCTCATAAAATAAGCAACTAGGATGTAGTCGAATATAAAAAGAATTTTCTCAATTACATTTGATACCTTTTACAATTAACCTATTCCTAAAATAAAAGGACGAATTCTGAAATTAAAGTAACAAATCTGAATTACAAATGATACATTCTGAAACTAAATTGATAAATACAAATACTGCAAATGGTGTAGATATACAATATACAGAGCGATGAAATTTGAAACAATATGATGCTTTTACTTTATTCTCGCAGTAATTTTTTTGTTATACAGTCGAATTAAAACATGGCTCAATAAAAAGCGTGACCACATCGAACCATTTTAACAATTTATTTATTTATTTTCTTTTTGTTCTTGTGTTTTTCTACATTATCTTTTGTATTACCTTTTTATTTCATTTTTGATATTTTAATTTTATCTAATTTGTTATTTCTATTTTTTTAGACCTTTGAAATAAATTTACCTTGTGTTGATTGTTCAAATGCAGTACAGTCTTGTTTTTTTTATTATTTTTTAAAACTTTGCTGTAAATGCTAAGATGTTTCATTAAATGTGTGGCATGCTTTTTGTACTACTTAATTACATTCATAATGTATTGTATAATAATTAATACAAGATTTTGTGACTCGATCCAGTTTTAGATGTAGTGCATAATAGGAACATGGCTTGTGGTTTTGTTTTATAAAAAAGTAATTATCTCTCTCTTGTCAGTAGCAAAAGTGTTGATTTTTGCAACTTATTTATTGTGGAAAACGGATCACAAAGAA